>JAXIVJ010007110.1:52500-62548 GCA_036785665.1 Chirona hameri
CGGCACGTCCAGGCATTTGGCGATCGTCTGCGCCAGCAGCGTCTTGCCCACGCCGGTCGGGCCGAGCAGCAGGATGTTGGACTTGTCCAGCTGCATGTGGTACGACTTGGCGTCCAGGATGTCGCTGCTGTGCTGGTGCGACCCGGCCGGCTCCGGAGCGCCGCCCTTCGGACCGCCGCCGCCGCCGCCGCCGCCGCCGGCAGCCGCGCCGCCCTCGGGCTTGTGGAACGTGACGCCCAGACCGTGGTTCTGCGTCAGGCCCGTGATGTGCAGCAGGTCTGTATAAAGACACGGGAGACAGACATATGGTCAGACGGCGGACACGCCGTCCGTGTGCAGCAGGTCTGTATACAGCCACGGGGAGACAGACAGATGGTCAGACGGCGGGCACGCCGTCCGTGTGCAGCAGGTCTGTATACAGCCACGGGGAGACAGACAGATGGTCAGACGGCGGACACGCCGTCCGTGTGCAGCAGGTCTGTATACAGCCACGGGGAGACAGACAGATGGTCAGACGGCGGGCACGCCGTCCGTGTGCAGCAGGTCTGTATACAGACACGGGGAGACAGACAGATGGTCAGACGGCGGACACGCCGTCCGTGTGCAGCAGGTCTGTATACAGCCACGGGGAGACAGACAGATGGTCAGACGGCGGACACGCCTTCCGTGTGCAGCAGGTCTGTATACAGCCACGGGGAGACAGACAGATGGTCAGACGGCGGACACGCCGTCCGTGTGCAGCAGGTCTGTATACAGCCACGGGGAGACAGACAGATGGTCAGACGGCGGGCACGCCGTCCGTGTGCAGCAGGTCTGTATACAGCCACGGGGAGACAGACAGATGGTCAGACGGCGGACACGCCGTCCGTGTGCAACAGGTCTGTATACAGCCACGGGGAGACAGACAGATGGTCAGACGGCGGACACGCCGTCCGTGTGCAGCAGGTCTGTATACTGCCACGGGGAGACAGACAGATGGTCAGACGGCGGACACGCCGTCCGTGTGCAGCAGGTCTGTATACAGCCACGGGGAGACAGACAGATGATCAGACGGCGGACACGCGGTCCGTGGGGCGGCCGACTGGCTGCCACTCGGGGCGATCTGACCAGTAATGGTCTCACCAGATATCAGGAGGCGATTATCAGTGTCTGTTCTATCATTATACCAAAACGCTCATTAGTTGTCGTACATACGCCACCCAGAATAATATAAAGTATAAACACAGCTAAAAATAGTCATTGGACTTCGAAAACAGCGAAGGACACAACAGCCTCCAGGGATGAACCACATTCCGTGAGTCAATGGATCACGCCGGAGTTCACGGCTTCTTCGCCTATCGTGTCTCACCTCTGTGTGTGAATATTTCACCTGTCGCCTCACCTGTGTGTGTGAATATTCCCCTGTCGCCCCACCTCTGTGTGTGAATATTTCACCTGTCGCCTCACCTCTGTGTGTGAATATTTCACCTGTCGCCTCACCTCTGTGTGTGAATATTTCACCCGTCACCTCACCTCTGTGTGTGAACGTGTGTGAGCTCTGCTCTGAGCCTGGCGGCCCGGCGGCGGCGGCGGCGGCGGGCTGTCCCCCGCCCCCGCCGGGCATGTTGTGGTAGATGCGTTTGTAGTGGTTGTAGACGGCGACAGAGAGAACCTTCTTGGCCGCCTGCTGGCCGATTACCTGTAGCTCCAGGTATTCATAGATCTGAAACCGATCCGCAGAATAGCGTTACACAGGCAGCCGGCAGCTGTAGGTCCAATACAATGTTTGACAGGGGCATGTTTGTTGGCATAATTTAACTCAAATTGTGTACTTCTGAACTGCCACTGGTAAAGGACTTTTTCTTCCCCTCAGAAAGCAAAAAAATATTCCAGAGAAAAACGATAATAGGCAATATCTATAAGCAATATCTATAAGCAATATAGGCAATATAGTCAATCAGAAAGACAATAATCAATATTTGACTCTTCACCATTGCACATATACAAAATGGTGCATGCGTCATACCTATCTTTTGGAAGACGAAAGTCCAATTGTGTATCCTAGTTGTAAATCTGAGGTACTTTTTTAGGTCAAAGTATGATCATTGCAGGCAGGTTTGGTATCTTCAAACATCAACCACCTTGTCCAAAAAGAGAATACCATATTGGCAAAGTCGCTTTCCTCATGAATGTATCAACATTATAAGTGAGACTGCAATTATTCTGAAGTGTCACAATGTAATGCTATTCATATTGTTTCTCATTTAATGTCTACTTGTGATTCAATGATTTGTCTACTCTTTCTTGTTGACAATATGTGTTCTGCTACCAACAAGAAGAAGTGGAAATCCAAGCTTGGTCCACAGCCAACTGAGCGGCGGCCGCTACCGCCCCCGTCCGCAGACACCAACTGGTGGGCGACTGGGGGTGACCTAGCAGAAGCAGATTCGGTCACAGTCACACGAGGGCGGGCAAAGCCTCTGTTATCACACAGACTGATGGTTAATCAACGCTTCACAGCTATTCATTCCACGAGGTGATTTACCGCGTGTAAATGTCCAGAGCAATTAATATATGTCATTGAACACTAGTAGGTGAACATTCATAATCCAAATGTTGTGACTAGTTACGCGAATAATGAATAGATATGTTTAAACTTTCTGCAATAAGCCAACAACAACCCAACAGCTGGGGCATTCCACGACAAATCGACACGGGTAACTACCTACATATCAGATTTTGATGACACTTTGTTCAGGGGGTAATTGGGGGCCCAGAACACGCCTGTGCAATGATCAGCTCACTCCGACCAACGGCTATGGAGATGTAGCCTGCGGAATTTTCACCAGGTCAGACAAACTAAATTTTGTTTGTGATTTTTTTAGACCAATTTGGGTTGTTTAAATTTAACAAACCTATATATCATTCGACTCCGCTTGAGCTGAAGAACATTTTGTTTTGTTTTGTGTAACTCAAACTTGTTATTTCGAGTGACCTTGGGTGACCTTGCGTAACCTTGGCAAAAGGGCAATTATTTTTTTGATTTTTTCCCTTCTAAAATTGACCCCCGGGTGTCATCTGGTAGTGTGCAAAAGATGGCGGATAGGTGTTTTCTATAAATGCCATTATTTTCCATCCAAGCAATAGCCCTCACCTCACCCTCGTGGGGTGTGGGGGGGGGGGGTCCTTTTGACCCCCTCTTAGGTTTTTCGCGAATAGCGAGAAAACGGCGGCGTGCTGCGCCGCCAAATATGGCACAGCTGTTTGGGCATCAATTACCCACATTTTGCGAAAGTTTTAACTTCAGGTGATCACAGGTCAGGTCACCAGGTCACATCAAGTGACCTTAACTCCAAAAATGTTTGTGGTCGTGCCAAAGCCAGTGTTTGTCCCAGAGCTTTGAAACTTGCAGGATTTCATAAGGTCACAAGTACCTACAATTCATGTATCTCTGATTTTGTTGTATCAGTGACCTAAGGTCAGGTCAATTTCGTGACCTTCCCATTATAAGTCAATGGGAAATATACAAATACTTTCTATTCAGAGAATATGCTTTCGATCAGGCCAATTCTTTCAGAATCATGTTATTTTAGCTCACTATTGATGACCCATGTGTAATTATTGCTCTGTGACCTCTGCAAGGTCAGCTGAGGTCATCTCGGGTCACCCGCACTTTTTTGCCAATAACTATTGATATAATAAATATATAGACGTGCAAACGACACCACTGTTTGTCTCGTCGAGTCGCCCCATGTGCAAAATGACCTACCTGGATCACCAAATGACCTTGTCCTGAGGTCATTTTTTTGTTGACCTAACCAGGGTACCATTAATATGTTTCGAAGCGCCTTGGCAAGGCAAAAACGTTGGTGTTAAAATTACCGCTATATGTCTAACCCATACACAAATATTTATTTAACCCTTTTTGGGGAAAAAATGCCCTCGTGACCTTTGGTGACCTCTGGGACCCTAAACTATTGACCTGAGCTTAAACTTGAGACACCTACGGCGATTTAATTTTTCATAAGCTTTCGATTGCTTTTTTCCGCTTGTTCCTAGCTATCATAGTTCCCGAGATATTTTGAGATTTCTGGAGCACAGTCCTATACTTGGACAATTTGACCTTTGATGACCCCTTGGTGACCTCAATATTGAGCTGAGCCATATTTGCCATATTTGGCGGCGCAGCACGCCGCCGTTTTCTCGCTATTCGCGGAAAACCTAAGAGAGGGTCAAAATGACTCCCCCACCAGGGCGAGGGCTATTGCTTGGATGGAAAATAATCATACCCGAATTAACCGCGAATGGCCTGGTCAAGAGTTTTACAAAAAATCGCGTCTTTATAGCCCTTTTAGTTTTCGAGTTAGAGGGGGCGGGGGGGGGGGGGGGGGGGGGGGTAATGTTGACCCCCACACCAGGGCGAAGTTGTTTCAGAAGCACACTGGGATTTGGCTCAGCTCAATATTGAGGTCACCAGGGGTCATTAACCCTCGCCCTACGGGAGCTTTGTTCAACTTCGCCCTACGGGGGGGGGAGCCTGACAGGCCCCCCTGTTAACTTCCAAACCAAGCAACTTAGAGCAATGCGGTAATAACCAGCATGTTGCCTGTCATGAGAGGAATCTAACAGTATGCGACTTTTAGGTTTCAGGTCAACGGGGGACCTTCCAGGTCAAGTGAATGACCTCGGATTTACCACGTCCAGAACAGCGATTTTGCTCTTCAGAAAACCTCAAAATTAGAAATTGATAAATGTAAATAAAAAGGTATGTTCCTAGACCAGTTTTGGCTCAGAAATCTTACACTTAGGGAGCCATCCCATCACTCAGTCAAAAATGAAGATATTGCTTTGAAATTTGGTATGGGTATGTTCCATACTCAGTTCTCTCACATATATTCCGGTTTTTCTAACATCTTTGAATTTATTTTGTAGGGATTTTTCCAAAAAAAAAAAAAAAAAATATTTTAAGGGTCCAAAACCCAACATTTGGAAAATCCGAGATTTCCATTTTAAAGAGAATGCCATTTTGTATATTTGGTGAATTGCGTTTGCAATTTCCTTTAAAACTGTTTTCTACCATTTTTCCAATATTTATCGTTTTTTCCACCAACATGACGTCATCAAAACATGATTATCTCCCAAACTACTTACTTACCAATTTTAAATTAAATTTTACAGCATACGTATAATTGTTGTAAACTCAGCTACCGAAAATGTCAGCAAGATGCGCTGCATGTGTAAAAAGTTATTCAAGAAAACCCTCAGGGGGGGGGGGGGGGGGGGGGCTGTCAGGCAAAAAGGTGCTGGTGACCTCAGATGAACTCAGCTGACCTTGCAGAGGTCACAGAGCAACAATTGCATCTGGATCATCGATAATGAGCTAAAATAACATGATTCTGGAAGAATTGGCCTGATCCAATGCATATTCTCTGAATATGAAGCATTTGTATATTTCCCATTGACTTATACTGGGGAGGTCACGAAATTGACCTGATCTTAGGTCACTGATACAAACAAATCCGAGATCAATGAATTGTAGGTACTTATGACCTTATGCAATCCTGCATGCTTCACAGCTCTCGGACAACCACTGTGGCTTTGGCACGACCACACACATTTGTGGAGGTAAGGTCACTTGACGTGACCTGGTGACCTGGCCTGTGATGACCTGAAGTTAAAACTTTCACAAAATGTGGGTAATTGATGCCCAAATAGCTTTGCCATATTTGGCGGCGCAGCACGCCGCCGTTTTCTCGCTATTCGCGGAAAACCTAAGAGAGGGTCAAAATGACTCCCCCACCAGGGCGAGGGCTATTGCTTGGATGGAAAATAATGGCATTTATAGAAAACACATATCCACCATTCTTTGCACGCTACCAGATGACACACTGAGGTCAATTTTAGAAAGGAAAACAAATTGCCCTTTTGCCAAGGTCACCCAAGGTCACTCGAAATAACAAGTTTGAGTTACACGAAAAAAATAAATAAAAATTACCAGAATGTTCTTCAGCTCAAGCGGAGTCGAATGATATATAGGTTTGTTAAATTTAAACAACGCAAGTTGGTCTAAAAAAAAAAAAAAATGAGTTTGTCTGACCTGGTGAAAATGCCGCAGGCTACATATCCATAGCCGTTGGTCGGAGTGAGCTGAAAATTGCACAGGCGTGTTCTGGGCCCCCAATTACCCCCTGAACAAAGTTTCATCAAAATATGAGATGTAGGGGGTTAATTTGCCACTTTGGTGTGGCGATTTGTGGCGATGCCCCAGCTGTGTGGGCGGCAGGTCACTAGAAATGCCGCCTTTCCATCGAATAGCCCAACTCGAAGTCGGCATATGTCAAGGTATATGTCAAGGCATATGGCATATGTCACGGCATATGTCCAGTGTAGTGTGACCGTACTACACTGGACCACAGCTGAAGCACATCCGACAAACTGACAAGTTGCCTTCAAAGCCACACGTTTGAGCACGGCGCTGCTAGCTACCGTAATCACAGCAACCACACTGCTGGTTTGGTGCCGAGCCGGGTTAGACTTGCTTTTTTTGGCGGCGGAGGCGGCTTCCTCTGGAGGGAGTGCCGCTGGCCGAGCTCGTTCTCCTTAATGGTCCGCTTCGAGTCGACATCGGACAACACCACGAAGAAGTGGTGACAGTTCTCACACTTGACGAACCGGGTGGAGGCTGCGGAGGAGCGTCACGCACGCGGTGAGGCTGACGTCCGGAGCATCACCTCCAGCATGGTGAGATCACACGCCACATCAGACTGACGCACGGAGCAATACGTCTCACATGCTGAGCTATCACGCGGCCACACGCCTAATACATGACACATGCCATCACGATGCTCGTGCTAAGCCGTAGTCTATCTGTCAGGTGGGTCGAATAGAAGCAGGATAGGTCGGGTGTCAGATCAGGTCGGGTCGGGTCGGGTCAGGTCGGGTCAGGTCAGGTCAGGTCAGGTCAGGTCAGGTCAGGTCGGGTCAGGTCAGGTCAGGTCAGGTCGGGTCAGGTCAGGTCGGGTCAGATCGGGTCGGGTCGGGTCGGGTCAGGTCAGGTCAGGTCAGGTCAGGTCGGGTCGGGTCGGGTCGGGTCGGGTCGGGTCGGGTCGGGTCGGGTCGGGTCAGGTCGGGTCAGGTCAGGTCGGGTCAGGTCAGGTCAGGTCAAGGTCGGGTCAGGTCAGGTCAGGTCGGGGCAGGTCAGGTCGGGACAGGTCAGGTCGGGGCAGGTCAGGTCGGGGCAGGTCAGGTCGGGACGGGACGGGTCAGGTCAGGTCAGGTCGGGACGGGTCGGGTCGGGTCGGGTCGGGTCGGGTCAGGTCGGGTCAGGTCTGGTCAGGTCGGGTCAGGTCGGGTCAGGTCGGGTCAGGTCGGGTCAGGTCGGGTCAGGTCGGGTCAGGTCGGGTCAGGTCGGGTCAGGTCGGGTCGAGTCGGGTCGAGTCGAGTCGAGTCGGGTCGGGTCGGGTCGGGTCGGGTCGGGTCGGGTCGGGTCGGGTCGGGTCGGGTCGGGTCAGCTCAGACCCAGGTCAGGTCAGGTCGGGTCGGGTCGGGTCGGGTCGGGGCAGGTCGGGTCGGGTCGGGTCGGGTCGGGTCAGGTCAGGTCAGGTCAGGTCAGGTCAGGTCGGGTCGGATCGGGTGTCAGATCAGGTCGGGTCAGGTCGGGTCGGGTCAGATCAGATCAGGTCGGGTCGGGTCGGGTCGGGTCGGGTCGGGTCGGGTCGGGTCGGGTCAGGTCAGGTCAGGTCAGGTCAGGTCGGGTCGGGTCGGGTCGGGTCGGGTCGGGTGTCAGATCAGGTCGGGTCGGGTCGGGTCAGGTCGGGTCGGGTCGGGTCGGGTCGGGTCGGGTCGGGTCGGGTCGGGTCGGGTCTGGTCAGGTCAGGTCAGGTCAGGTCAGGTCAGGTCGGGTCAGGTCAGGTCAGGTCGGGTCGGGTCAGGTCAGGTCGGGTCAGATCGGGTCGGGTCGGGTCAGGTCAGGTCAGGTCAGGTCAGGTCAGGTCAGGTCAGGTCAGGTCAGGTCAGGTCAGGTCAGGTCAGGTCAGGTCAGGTCGGGTCGGGTCGGGTCAGGTCAGGTCAGGTCAGGTCAGGTCAGGTCAGGTCAGGTCAGGTCAGGTCAGGTCAGGTCAGGTCAGGTCAGGTCGGGGCAGGTCAGGTCGGGACAGGTCAGGTCGGGGCAGGTCAGGTCGGGGCAGGTCAGGTCGGGGCAGGTCAGGTCGGGACGGGTCAGGTCAGGTCAGGTCAGGTCGGGACGGGTCGGGTCGGGACGGGTCGGGTCAGGTCGGGTGAGGTCGGGTCAGGTCGGGTCAGGTCGGGTCAGGTCGGGTCAGGTCGGGTCAGGTCGGGTCGGGTCGAGTCGGGTCGAGTCGGGTCGGGTCGGGTCGGGTCGGGTCGGGTCGGGTCGGGTCAGCTCAGACCCAGGTCAGGTCAGGTCGGGTCGGGTCGGGTCGGGTCAGGTCAGGTCAGGTCAGGTCAGGTCAGGTCAGGTCGGGTCGGATCGGGTGTCAGATCAGGTCGGGTCAGGTCAGGTCGGGTCGGGTCAGATCAGATCAGGTCGGGTCGGGTCGGGTCGGGTCCGGTCGGGTCGGGTCAGGACGGGTCGGGTCGGGTCAGATCAGATCAGGTCGGGTCGGGTCGGGTCGGGTCGGGTCGGGTCGGGTCAGGTCAGGTCGGGTCAGGTCGGGTCAGGTCGGGTCAGGTCGGGTCGGGTCGGGTCGGGTCAGGTCAGGTCGGGTCAGGTCAGGTCGGGTCGGGTCGGGTCAGGTCGAGTCGAGTCGGGTCGGGTCGGGTCGGGTCAGGTCGGGTCAGGTCGGGTCAGGTCGGGTCAGGTCGGGTCGGGTCAGGTCGGGTCAGGTCGGGTCGGGTCGGGTCGGGTCGGGTCGGGTCGGGTCGGGTCAGGTCGGGTCAGGTCGGGTCAGGTCGGGTCGGGTCGGGTCGGGTCGGGTCAGGTCGGGTCAGGTCAGGTCAGGTCAGGTCAGGTCAGGTCAGGTCAGGTCAGGTCAGGTCGGGTCGGGTCAGCTCAGGTCGTGTCAGACAGACTCAGTCCGCCGATACACTCACAGACGAACGTCTCCACATGTGTGCAGGGATCGCCGCACTTTGGACAGCGCAGCTGGTCCTTCTTGCCGCCTCCGTCGCCGCTGGCCGAGCTGGCCGACTTGCAGACGACTGCCGAGCTGGACAGGGGGCGCCGCAGCGTCACGCAGAGCAGCCGGCTGCCCAGCGCCGGACTCACTGGCGGCACGGCGGCTACAGTTACCAGCCGTAAACACAGCGCACGGGAGGGGGGAGTAATAAGTGGCTTGGATAAACATAGCCAAGAGCCTCTGCCAGGGCTAATATGGAAATTCACAAACTAGTGAATGCCAACAGTTGTATGACCCAGTAACTAGTCATTTACTCTCATGGTGAATCTGAAATAGCCTATTACAGCAAATGTGATGCCAAGCATGACAAGGGTTGTGGCAAACAACACTCTGGTTGCAGATGGATAAATGTAAACCACTCAATTAACTAAGGTTGCAGGAGGACCATGGTGTCCAAATTCAGAGATTTAGGGGGAATGGAGGGATGACAAAATTGCTTTTTTTATCAAAAATAATAGGACAAAGGAGTTGTCAGAGTCTAAAAACATGAAGATTAGGTCAGAATGTTCATGTTTTTGTGCTTGACACTCCCCATTTCATGATATCATGACGATCAGATATATTTCATGATATGGTATGGTATGGTATGGTATGGTATGGTATGGTATGGTATGGTATGGTATGGTATGGTATGGCATGGTATATCACATCTGGCAGCTGCCGTTCAACGAGGGCAAATGCAAGCTTCTGCACGTTGGGACCAGGAACAAGCGCCAGGCCTACACGATGCGGAACACCGAAATGGCGCACTCGCTCCTTGAGTGCGACCTCGGCGTGCAGGTCGACTCGGAGCTGAAGTTCCGGCAACAGGCAGCTGCAGCTGTCTCCAAAGCCAGCCAAGTCCTAGCCGTCATCAAGAGGTCGTTCGAGAAACTGGACAAGTCCACCGTGCCGCTACTCTACACAAGACCATGGTGGCACCTCGAGTACAC
>JAXIVJ010007111.1:0-2500 GCA_036785665.1 Chirona hameri
GCAGTTTTAGGATAAAACACGCACCACAGGGTACTCGACGAACGATTATAAGATAATAGGCGGGTCCAGTAGGGTAAAAAAGGGGGTAAGCAATGTGAATTGCAGTTGTAAGTGAAATAGTCACTGTTGACTAGTTAGTATCATAATAGCGGATAATACTCTTTTCAAAAAGTATTGCGCCTCCCAGTTTGGATCCTGGATACGCCTATGATGAAGTACAACCTGCAAAAAGGAACTATCTACGATCAGTAACTTATTTATAGTGCTGGGTAGCAACTTGCCTGCGGTTAATATTTTTTTGTCCTATTTGACCTCCCTTTTTCACTAACCTGGTACCGCCTATGGCAAACAATATGATTTATAATGTTTTTGTCTAATGTCACAATAACATACCATTTCATTTATCATAAAAAACAACATATTTTGTATTACGCATTTACTTCACCCCCATATTGAGTGACCTGTACACGCCTATGATTTTCTGAATTTCCAAAGGCGCCGCCATTATCAATCTCCAATTCAATATCTATCGATTCCCAGTGGTTGTGTTAAAATTGGTTGATAAACATGACAGCTGTGAGCCTGTGTTGGATCACAAATACCACTAAAATTTGTAGTTTTTGCCCCCCTGTTGTCCCCCTATCAAAAATTTGGATTTTTATTTGTTAGAAATGTAGATCGTGTCGAGGGGAACCAAACGCCGTTTCATTTTTGAAAATCAGACGAGTAGATCTCGAGATATCCGGGGGAGGGGGGCGGAATCCCCCCCCCCCCCCCTGTTACAAATAGGCCTAGCTAGGAGCCTGTTACAAATAGGGTTAAGTTGCGAAACATGTTCACATTATCCTTAAAAATCGGTTCTTTCCAGTTTCCACACATGGCCGCATATGTCACCTTGAAAATGGTTTACCGTATCAGATTCAAAGTGCATTACTTCATTCAATTGTCCACAATCACCTGCGCTGTCTTCCCTGCTCCCGACAACGCAGTACCGCAGAGAGCCATTACCGCAGTACCGCAGTACGCAGTACCGCAGAGAGCCATTACCGCAGTACCGCTGTACCGCTGTACCGCAGAGAGCCATTACCGCAGTACCGCAGTACGCAGTACCGCAGTACCGCAGAGAGCCATTACCGCAGTACCGCAGAGAGCCATTACCGCAGTACCGCTGTACCGCTGTACCGCAGTACCGCTGTACCGCTGTACCGCAGTACCGCTGTACCGCAGTACCGCAGTACGCAGTACCGCCGACGCTGCGTGATCGCTCCTCCTTCGTGATCGCTGTGATCGCTCGCCACCATCTCTGGATAGCAACACGAATCGACTAGTTGACTGCACGATCAACACGACTGGGATAGACCAAACAACCTGCAACTAGTTCATTGCTCGAACTCCAGCGCCTACCAATGAGAACATTGCAGCTATAGCGCCAGGCACCTAGCCAAGGGAGGGGGGGGCGGGCGGGTGCACCCCTCCCCCCCCCCCCCCCCCTGGAGGCCAGGAGGGCCTTTTAGGCGGCGGAGGGCCCTTTTCGTTGCGGGCAGTGCGCCGAAAAGGGCCGACGAGACCGCGTGAAGCGCGGTATCATGGGCTCTTTACCACGCGAAGCGTGGTCTTTAGAGAGTTTAGATCACTTCAAAGCCCTTTAGGGCCACCATGACCTCTCTAAAAGACCAGAGGGCCCCTTGGACGTTCAAAAGAGCCCTGTGCATGCCAGAGGGGCCCCCTGGCCAGACCGAAAGGGCCCCTAGGTGGGTCAGGACGGCCCCTGAACATGCCGAATGGGCCCCTAGCCAGCACGGAGGAGCCCCAGGGCAGGTCGGAGGGCCCTCGGAGCATGTCGCAAGGCGACAAAGCAGCCAGCGCAGTCCCTTGCCAGGTCGGAAGGGCCCCTTAGAAGGCTGGAGGGTCCTGGACAGACTAGAGGGGCCCTGGCAAGTTCAAAATGCACCTGTGCAGATCAGAGGGGCCCCTGACCAGACCGAAAGGGCCCCTGGGCGGGTAAGAAGGGGCCCCTGAACATGCCGAATTGGCCCCTAGCTAGTACGGAGGGGCCCAAGAGCAGGTTGGAGGGCACATTGAGCATGGCGGCAGGGTGACACAGCAGCCAGCGCAGTCCGACCAGAAGAGTCGCTGGGCGGATCGGAGGGGCTCCTGGGAAAGTCAGAGGGGCTCCTGGCTAGACCGAAACGGTCTCTGGGCCGGTCGGAAGGCCCCTTCAACATGCGGATAAGTTCCTAGCCAGACTGGAGGGGCCCCTGGACAGGTCGGAGGGGCCCCTGGGCATGGCGGCAGGGTGACAAAGCAGCCAGTTCAGTCCCTGGCCAGGTCGGAAAGACCTCTGAACAGGCCGAATGGGCCCCTTGACACACAAGAGGGCTTCTTGGAAGGTCACTGGAGTCAGGTCAGAAGGTCAGAGGTCAGAGGAGTCCCTGGTCAGACCGGAAGGGCCAAAGTAGGTAGAAATCCCAGATGAAGATTAAATACAAAGAGGACTTAC
>JAXIVJ010007111.1:7500-55000 GCA_036785665.1 Chirona hameri
CCAGGAGCCTGTTACAAATAGGGTAAAGAGGCATTCGGTAACATGTCATTAAATTAAAATTAAATTGTAAAAATGTAAAAAAATATAAAAAAATACAAGGACTTACTCCACAAGAAAAAAAAATCGGACCTTTCGGGTATATTGTAACACCCTTCGCCAGTGATTAGGAGGCATTCGGTAACAGGTCATTGCTCGTCTTTAAGACGAGCTCTTAGAGACGAGCAATGACCTGTTACCGAATGCCTCTTAATCACTGACGAAGGGTGTTACAATAAACCAGACAGCTCCGATTTTAATCTTTTTCTTGTGGAGTAAGTCCTCTTTGTATTTAATCTTCATCTGGGATTTCTACCTACTTTGGGCCCTTCCGGTCTGACCAGGGACTCCTCTGACCTCTGACCTTCTGACCTGACTCCAGTGACCTTCCAAGAAGCCCTCTTGTGTGTCAAGGGGCCCATTCGGCCTGTTCAGAGGTCTTTCCGACCTGGCCAGGGACTGAACTGGCTGCTTTGTCACCCTGCCGCCATGCCCAGGGGCCCCTCCGACCTGTCCAGGGGCCCCTCCAGTCTGGCTAGGAACTTATCCGGCATGTTGAAGGGGCCTTCCGACCGGCCCAGAGACCGTTTCGGTCTAGCCAGGAGCCCCTCTGACTTTCCCAGGAGCCCCTCCGATCCGCCCAGCGACTCTTCTGGTCGGACTGCGCTGGCTGCTGTGTCACCCTGCCGCCATGCTCAATGTGCCCTCCAACCTGCTCTTGGGCCCCTCCGTACTAGCTAGGGGCCAATTCGGCATGTTCAGGGGCCCTTCTTACCCGCCCAGGGGCCCTTTCGGTCTGGTCAGGGGCCCCTCTGATCTGCACAGGTGCATTTTGAACTTGCCAGGGCCCCTCTAGTCTGTCCAGGACCCTCCAGCCTTCTAAGGGGCCCTTCCGACCTGGCAAGGGACTGCGCTGGCTGCTTTGTCGCCTTGCGACATGCTCCGAGGGCCCTCCGACCTGCCCTGGGGCTCCTCCGTGCTGGCTAGGGGCCCATTCGGCATGTTCAGGGGCCGTCCTGACCCACCTAGGGGCCCTTTCGGTCTGGCCAGGGGCCCCTCTGGCATGCACAGGGCTCTTTTGAACGTCCAAGGGGCCCTCTGGTCTTTTAGAGAGGTCATGGTGGCCCTAAAGGGCTTTGAAGTGATCTAAACTCTCTAAAGACCACGCTTCGCGTGGTAAAGAGCCCATGATACCGCGCTTCACGCGGTCTCGTCGGCCCTTTTCGGCGCACTGCCCGCAACGAAAAGGGCCCTCCGCCGCCTAAAAGGCCCTCCTGGCCTCCAGGGGGGGGGGGGGGGGGAGGGGTGCACCCGCCCGCCCCCCCCTCCCTTGGCTAGGTGCCTGGCGCTATAGCTGCAATGTTCTCATTGGTAGGCGCTGGAGTTCGAGCAATGAACTAGTTGCAGGTTGTTTGGTCTATCCCAGTCGTGTTGATCGTGCAGTCAACTAGTCGATTCGTGTTGCTATCCAGAGATGGTGGCGAGCGATCACAGCGATCACGAAGGAGGAGCGATCACGCAGCGTCGGCGGTACTGCGTACTGCGGTACTGCGGTACAGCGGTACTGCGGTACAGCGGTACAGCGGTACTGCGGTACAGCGGTACAGCGGTACTGCGGTAATGGCTCTCTGCGGTACTGCGGTAATGGCTCTCTGCGGTACTGCGGTACTGCGTACTGCGGTACTGCGGTAATGGCTCTCTGCGGTACAGCGGTACAGCGGTACTGCGGTAATGGCTCTCTGCGGTACTGCGTACTGCGGTACTGCGGTAATGGCTCTCTGCGGTACTGCGTTGTCGGGAGCAGGGAAGACAGCGCAGGTGATTGTGGACAATTGAATGAAGTAATGCACTTTGAATCTGATACGGTAAACCATTTTCAAGGTGACATATGCGGCCATGTGTGGAAACTGGAAAGAACCGATTTTTAAGGATAATGTGAACATGTTTCGCAACTTAACCCTATTTGTAACAGGCTCCTAGCTAGGCCTATTTGTAACAGGGGGGGGGGGGGGGGGATTCCGCCCCCCTCCCCCGGATATCTCGAGATCTACTCGTCTGATTTTCAAAAATGAAACGGCGTTTGGTTCCCCTCGACACGATCTACATTTCTAACAAATAAAAATCCAAATTTTTGATAGGGGGACAACAGGGGGGCAAAAACTACAAATTTTAGTGGTATTTGTGATCCAACACAGGCTCACAGCTGTCATGTTTATCAACCAATTTTAACACAACCACTGGGAATCGATAGATATTGAATTGGAGATTGATAATGGCGGCGCCTTTGGAAATTCAAAAATCATAGGCGTGTACAGGTCACTCAATATGGGGGTGAAGTAAATGCGTAATACAAAATATGTTGTTTTTATGATAAATGAAATGGTATGTTATTGTGACATTAGACAAAACAGTTATAAATCATATTGTTTGCCATAGGCGGTACCAGGTTAGTGAAAAAGGGAGGTCAAATAGGACAAAAAAATATTAACCGCAGGCAAGTTGCTACCCAGCACTATAAATAAGTTACTGATCGTAGATAGTTCCTTTTTGCAGGTTGTACTTCATCATAGGCGTATCCAGGATCCAAACTGGGAGGCGCAATACTTTTTGAAAAGAGTATTATCCGCTATTATGATACTAACTAGTCAACAGTGACTATTTCACTTACAACTGCAATTCACATTGCTTACCCCCTTTTTTACCCTACCTGGACCCGCCTATTATCTTATAATCGTTCGTCGAGTACCCTGTGGTGCGTGTTTTATCCTAAAACTGCAGTATGTTATGTCATTGTAGGCACATGCATCTTATTCTCCTTGCAATAATATGACCCCCTTTCTTCCATTCCTGAGCGCGCATCGGCAAAAAATGACTTTATTCCCTCTCCTGGCCTCATATGTGCATATATCATTATAAGCTAACCGCCTATTGCGCCGTAATCGCTGCACTGAAAAACAATGAAAACTTTTCCTGGTCTTCGAGAGCCTCATGTGCTCTCGCGCGACCACCACAATACCACATGTCAGTACCTTCTCGTCTGAGAACCTCTCTTAAAGGTTCTCGAACTAAGATTTTACAACCATATCAATGGAGAACTTCTAGAGGTCTGGGGGGGATTACTAGAGCACCCCGTATAATCTCGGAGAACCCTTCCGATATTCTTTCGGTGAAAGTTTGAGACACCGTTGTGTTGTATCCAACGTCTGGAAATGAGAACCCATGAAATCTTCACCATTGCTTAAAGGAAATAGTTAACCTTCAACATGGGATTTTGAACTGAAATAGCAGTTTTGTGGCCCGTGTTGAGAAATCCTTATCTGCAACTTTTCTTGGCTGAAAAGACTCTCCAGCCGAAGATATTTGACTTTTTGGCGAAGGAATGCGGCGCATATATGATATACCGTACCGTCTGAGAGTGCCAGCACTGGTCTGAGCATGCGCAGACCAATAACGCACATTATAAGATTAATAATTTACGACCTTCTGTCCTGAATTGGCGCGATGTAGGACCATTTTTGAAAAGAAAAAAAGAAACTGTATTAAAAAATATAATAAAATCGTGTTCTGAAAATTTTCCGAAGGTGAGCTATTTCCTTTAATGTACTTAACCAATTACACCTTGTTTGCCTCCGGCGATGTTATGTGCCGAAATTATTGTGCGCGACTACCACGACTGCTGATTAATTTCAATATTAGCTGCCTCGGCGTCATCAGCGCACGCTCTGCCGAGATGGAAATGCCCGTGAACTTTTACCATATATAATATTCTGATTAGATATTTCATGTAGTTTTGACACATTAGCATATAATATATCTAAGCAATTCATTTTTCAGATCTCATGACATCTCCCTTTGCATTGCTTTTCGCGACATTTCCCAACATAAACTGTCCTCCTACATGTTAAGGTAATATCTGTTTTTGGTAAAACAATACGAAAATATCACTGCTCCTTGAAGGCGCCATCTGTTGAGCGGCACCTCAACTACAAGTACGAAAGTACGCATTCCGCTCACGAGTGTCAGGTTTCGAATAGTGGGCTACATCCGGGAACTTTTGAGAACCGCGGCGGTGCTCTTTCCGTCATTACATTGATCTCTGAAACCCCAATGTTATGGTTGTCATCTGCTGATGGTTCTCCAATGCATGCCCAGACACAAATATGTTCTCGATTAGGTTCTCTAAAACCACGGCGCGGACTCTCATCTCTGCTGAAGGTTATCCAATCCGTGTCTGTAGACAAGCACGTTCTCGCTTGGGTTATCTAAAACCCCGAAAATGGACTCTTATCGAAACCCTTCTAGAACAAGGCCTCAAGACGTGTTTTCAGTGTGCACACTGAATTTCGACGATATGCCATGGCATATCGTCATCACCATGCCCGTCACCCCCTTTTCATGTGCCTGAACACGCTCCTGCAACTCTATATGTAATAAATATGCAAATAATGGAAGGAGAAGCTATCTTTTACATCTTGATAGCTATAAATTCCTCTTACTCTATTGGCTTCTATTGGCTTCCCGTCAAGCATTGAATACTTCCTGGACCCCCCCCCCCCCCCCCTTTCAAGCCCCTGAAACCGACTCTGCCATGCAATTTGTATGATATTTCATTAACATCAACTAATTTGGACTTGTTACAATCACCGTAAACCGATGTAACTCCTTCATACTTGAGGCAGTTAGAAAGACACCGTGAAGATCGCATTTCCGTATTATCGCCAAATATCGCCTCCGAATCCTCCCAAAACCGTGCCCGGGAACCGCCTCTGTTAAGGTTAAGAACTCAAAATTTTAACCCCATATGTGAAAATCTTTTTGGGAAAAGTCCCAAAATTTCATGGGCCTGCTCCCAGCCGTTCTGGAGATATCTGCGAAAAACATGAGGGGGGGGGGGAAATCCACCTCCTGTTACAAATAGGTTAAAGGCAATACAAATATTTTCATCCCTGGTTCTTACCTATCTTTTCTTTTATTTTACTTCGAAGCCGTGAATGTTTTCTTTGACATCGTTGCTTTGAAGAAGGTGGTGAGCTGAACTCTCCCGCTGTGCTGATAAATCTCGATATTATGGACATGGTTAATGCTGCAAGTTATAGCGTGTCATCCGATAAACTAATGTACATTTAAAGGAATACAGCATCCCTGTATACCCCTGTACAGCATTGCAAAATAATCTAGAAAATAGGTGGTGAAAAATTAAGACGTTTATTATACTATTCTTTATTCGTTTGTAGTTATACGTTTACCAACCTTCGGTGACGTTTATTCAGAGTTGTTTATTAGCACAACGTTTAGTAAAGATTGCCGTTCCCATTTATCAGTAGCGAAGATAAATATCGGTTCTATTGTATCAGATTGTCCCCAGTAATTTTGAGACCATGGCGATGCCATTGGATCATTGTATTTAGTTTGTGGCCGGCGAAGGACGGTGACACCGGTCGCCGTCCTACCCCGGCCGCATGCATTGCATTTTATGTGATTAACTTCTGAAAACCATAGCCGCGATCGGATCGGGCTGTCCATACGTAGCCCTTTCTCCCTAGAAGACCTCGGGTCCGCTCGGTAACCAAAACGAGGTCTGAAAGTCATCTTGTGGCTACTGGTTATAGAGGGCAAACGGTCGCTATGTCGAAATCCATGATCAAACAGCAATGAAATGTGTGCCTTTCACATGTTTGAGCTTGCAGTCTGCCATACAATTTGTGTACTTAAAATGTATTCCGAACCTTTTAAATAGATGGGTTTTCAACAGTGTAGTCGTCACGGGCCCACCAACTCCCAGCCCGGCACGGCCCGAGCCCATAAACACCAAGCCCAGGCCCGGACCAGGCCCGGTCAAATTAATAATATTGAGGCCCAGGCCCGGTCCGGCCAGTTCAGATTAAGCATGTCATTATTTTCACAAAATTTGCGATCCTTATCCTAGCATATTTATGTGAATACTATAAATGTGAAACAATGAACCAACCATGCTAACAAAAAAAACCACAGCCACAGCAACCCAGTGGCGGATCCAGGGGGGGGGGCGTAGGGGCTGAAGCCCCCTGCCTTAGAAAACGGCGCCATTTTTGTATAGGATTTGCCGGCGCCGAAGGCGCCGTAGCGTTTTCGGGAGGCCGCCAGGGCGCCCTTGCGTCTACCAACAGCATCGTAGCACTCTTGGAAGGCACCCTGGCACCCTCAGAAGACATCTTGCCGCCCTCACAACGCATTATGCCGCCCTCGGAAGGTACATCGCCGCCCTCGGAAGGCATTATGCCGCCCTCGGAAGGCACCATGCCGCCCCCGTCACCGAGGAAATATGCCGCCCTCAGGCCTGAAGCCCCCTGCCTTAGAAAATCCTGGATCCGCCCCTGCAGCAACCGTGTGTTGCTGTGGAAGCATGTGTGTCGTTTTCTATAGGCCTGGTAGGGCCAGGGCCCTACCAATAATATCACATTGCAAAATTAGGCCTATGGCGTTGCATGGTAAGAATTACCTTAACATTGATAAAGTTAGCATTGGGGCCCTACCAATCATTTTCAGAAAACGACGCCCCTGTGTGGTATGCTGTGAATTGCTGGTTAAAATATTTTTCAGATCTGACCTGAGGTTGCGCGCACTTCAACATTCTCTGCCCAGGTCCGCCCAGAGCCCGTTGTTTTCCTTAAAGTTGAGGCCCGGCCCAGGCCCGGCCCATGCCCCATAGGGCCAGCCCGGCCCGTGGCGAACTCTGGTTTCCAAGGTCAGGTCCCGCGCTAAGCAGAGCCTGTGTACGCGCAGGCCCCGACCCTACCTATCATCCGATCGCGCAAGTCTTGGTAGCCGGCAGAATTTAGCAGCGAAGGCCTTACGTGCCCGACATACCTAGACAAGGTCTGCCCCGCCCTCTGACGTCACCTGACCTTGAGTGCAACCGCTGCCACCGGCCGCAGGCCATCCCAGTCAGCGGTAAATGGCAAGCGCCGAAGCGACTCAAACCCGGCCTATCGCGACGAGTGTGGTGTCAGAAACCTGCAGCGTTCTTCCTACTGAGCTGCAGGGGCGGACGCCGGACAATAACAATGTATTGCGCCGCCTGTAAGCATGGGCATCGAAAGCGAGGGGACGGGGGAGGGGACGGGGCGGCGCCACGTTTTTTTTTTGCCAGGGAGGGCAAAATTGACTGGGTAGGTACGCATGTATCCTCTACTGGGAAAAAGTGCCACGAAAGCATAACATGCCTCGCGACAAACGATATTAAAACCGAACATATTTCGGCCTATTTTTGTGTTATTAATTAGCTGATATCTATTTTTGCAAACTCTTCAAATTTGTTTAGCACATTTTATTTTGATACCGGACTCATAAATTATAACTAGCAACCCACGATGAATTAATTATGTATCGGGTTTTTAAAATGGTAGATATGTATCGCGTTTTTTCAGGTGGTAGACAATTTATAATTAGCAACTAATAGCTTCTGTAAGTATAATCTTGGAACTCAGTACGTTGGACAGGAATTAGTAGAAGAAACGAGTAAGAAACTCGTTTATTACTCGTTTGTTACCTATATGTAAGGCAAAGTTTGAATGTTGGGGTGGGTAGAGGTAAAGTACCGAATAAAGTATAATTATTTCGGTATATATTTTCGTAATTTATATGAACATGGGAGTTTATTAATGTCAAGACAATTATGACATATAAAGACAAAGGAACAGCAAACACACCACTGGTGGACGCGTTTCGTCTTACAAATTCCTCGGCACCGTATGATTAGACGAAATTATACACACGTGTGTATAATTTCGTCTAATCATACGGTGTCGAAGTCTGTAAGACGAAACGCGTCCACCAGTGGTGTGTTTGCTGTTGCTATGTCTTCATATGTCATGCAAGTTTATCCACTCACATTCATTTACTACTTTCAAACGGCGTTTGTGATAAGCTTCTATCACAACACAACCAGATATCAGATAAATGACAACAAAACTCGCAATACACGGAGTCATATCGCGTGAAAGAAACGTGCAAGCAGACGGCGTCCGACATGAATCGAAGCATGAGGCGCCGGCTAGATATTGATAAATAATCAATTTACCCCGTGCACTGCCAGGGGTACGGATTGTTACGGATTATCACTCCCCCTGATGATTTTCATGAATAGCGGAAAACGGCGGCGCGCAGAGCCGCCAAATTTGACATGACTGTTTGGGCATCAATAACCCACACTGTTTGAATTTGTTGACCTGAGGGTCATCTCAGGTCAGGTCAACAGATCACGTTATGTGACCCCACATCCAAGCAAGTTTTTGAAAGTTTGTGGTCGTGCCAAAGCCACAGTGATTGACCGAACGGTTTGAAACTCACAAGATTTCATAAGGTCATAAGTAAATTTACAATTCGTATATCTCTAATTTGTTATATCGGTGACCGAAGTTTAGGTCGATTTCGTGAGCTCCCCACTATAAGTCAATGTGGAAAAAATACAAACACATAAATCCATAGGGAAATGGCTAAATTTGACCAGTTTTCACTAGATCCACTACTCTTGTGCCAAATGCAATGCCACAATTATGTTCCTTGGAGTCTGGTGGTATTGGGGCTTTATGATTACGCGACTGTCGACATTTATGGTCGGGGGCTCTCACGCCGACCAAAGCAGGGGAACCGAATGACCTTGCCAGTAGCCAGACTCCAACCCGGAACTCATGGGTTCCGAGCCCAACGCTCTACCGACTGAGTCACCCGGACCCCTCTCTTAAAGGGAAATAATGACCTTTTGATTTTGTTAGCAACAATTTCTTAGGCTACCGTTATGGTTTTAAAATAATTGTATTTAAATTTAAGAATTAAATAAAATTATTCCCAAATTCAAATTTGTAAGTTTGGAAAAAATACAAAACAAGTACCTTGTGTATTTCATGAAGTCATTGACAAATTCGTCCTTCCCTACCATTGTTTACATCGAGTGCGGCATTTTTGGAGGCTCTGTGACAAATGGATGTTAATGGTCCACTGCTGATGCAGTCGTGAATTCTGCATTGATGCATGACTGGCTATCAGTATAAGTCATGAATAACAACAACATGTAAACTATACCAACTCGAATTAAATAAGGGCGGAATGATTTTAACTCCAGGCAAGCAAGTATTCGCAAAACATTCGGTACTGCGCCACAGTAGCAAAAGGCGAGGGAAATGCATATTGGATACAATATTATTACGTCATATGTTTCTGAAGTGTCAACTACTATGAAATAC
The DNA here is from genome assembly GCA_036785665.1 of Chirona hameri. Lineage (NCBI taxonomy): Eukaryota > Metazoa > Arthropoda > Thecostraca > Balanomorpha > Balanidae > Chirona > Chirona hameri. The sequence continues at coordinate 16,758 of JAXIVJ010007111.1, forward strand.
AGTGATAAAATACCTTTAATAATGATTAACAAGAAAATTCAAACTGAAACAAAATACTTTGAATAAGTCTTTAATTAGCTTTCAACTCAAAATCAGATATATTTTGCAATGCTACACAAGAATGGCACCAGTGACGTCATTAACGAAGCTTGATACGGGGCATGGGTATACTAAACGGGAATATGGGATGAGAGCCTTTGACACGTTCGTATATTTGCATGCGGATCGATGATCCATCTAGAAAATGCAGATATCGGACAATTCAGATCTTACTCACAATGAGCCAATAGACCAAAAATCGTATGCTGATTACGAATCTGAAGTCCGTTGGGCGGCACACATAAAACTTTTCCCGTTAATCCGTTATAACGGATTCGCATGCAGATACCGGACAATTCAGATTTCGCTCAAACTGTGCTATATGAACAAGTTTCATACGCTGATCACGAATCTGAAGTCCGTTCGTCGGCACATATGAAACTTTTCCCGTTAACCCGTTATTACGGATTCCCATGCGGATACCGGACAATTCAGATTTCGCTCAAACTGTGCTGTATGGCCAAGTACCATACGCTGATCATAAATCTGAAGTTCGTTCGCCGGCACATATGAAACTTTTCCCGTTAACCCGTTATTACGGATTCCCCTGCGGATACCGGACAATTCAGATTTCGCTCAAACTGTGCTATATGAACAAGTTTCATACGCTGATCACGAATCTGAAGTCCGTTCGTCGGCACATATGAAACTTTTCCCGTTAACCCGTTGTTACGGATTCCCATGCGGATACTGGACAATTCAGATTTCGCTCAAACTGTGCTGTATGGCCAAGTACCATACGCTGATCACAAATCTGAAGTCCGTTCGCCGGCACATATGAAACTTTTCCCGTTAACCCGTTATTACGGATTCCCATGCGAATACCGGACAATTCAGATTTCGCTCAAACTGTGCTATATGAAGAAGTTTCATACGCTGATCACGAATCTGAAGTCCGTTCGTCGGCACATATGCAACTTTTCCCGTTAACCCGTTATTACGGATTCCCATGCGGATACCGGACAATTCAGATTTCGCTCAAACTGTGCTATATGAAGAAGTTTCATACGCTGATCACGAATCTGAAGTCCGTTCGTCGGCACATATGAAACTTTTCCCGTTAACCCGTTATTACGGATTCCCATGCGGATACCGGACAATTCAGATTTCGCTCAAACTGTGCTATATGACCAAGTTTCATACGCTGATCACGAATCTGAAGTCCGTTCGCCGGCACATATGAAACTTTTCCTGTTAACCCGTTATAACGGATTCGCATGCAGCTACCGGACAATTCAGATTTCGCTCAAACTGTGCTATATGAACAAGTTTCATACGCTGATCACGAATCTGAAGTCCGTTCGTCGGCACATATGAAACTTTTCCCGTTAACCCGTTATTACGGATTCCCATGCGGATACCGGACAATTTAGATTTCGCTCAAACTGTGCTGTATGGCCAAGTACCATACGCTGATCACAAATCTGAAGTCCGTTCGCCGGCACATATGAAACTTTTCCCGTTAACCCGTTATTACGGATTCCCATGCGGATACCGGACAATTCAGATTTCGCTCAAACTGTGCTATATGAACAAGTTGCATACGCTGGTCACGAATCTGAAGTCCGTTCGCCGGCACATATGAAACTTTTCCCGTTAACCCGTTATAACGGATTCGCATGCAGCTACCGGACAATTCAGATTTCGCTCAAACTGTGCTATATGAACAAGTTTCATACGCTGATCACGAATCTGAAGTCCGTTCGTCGGCACATATGAAACTTTTCCCGTTAACCCGTTATTACGGATTCCCATGCGGATACTGGACAATTCAGATTTCGCTCAAACTGTGGTATATGACCAAGTTCCAAACGCTGATCACGTATCTGCAGTCGGTTTGTCGGCACATATGCAACTGTTTCCGTTTACCGCTATGACGGATTTCGCGGATAATTCAGATTGCACTTAAAACGTGTAATATGGTCATATTTCACACGCTGATCACGAATGAGACACTCGTTTGGCGGCACATATGAAACTTTTACGTTAAATCGCTATAACTGGTCTAAATGCAGACTTGGCATATATTAATAGTCGGAATTGGCTGCATTCAAATGCAAAATCTGAATTTTCTGTGATCTGCATGCATCATATTGATATATGCCAAATCCGCTTTTAGACCCGTTATAGCGATTTAACGGAAAAAGTATTATGTGTGCCTAGAAATGTTTGCTTTGCCGTCAATATATGTTTTGTATGTGCCTCCAAACGGACTTCTGATTCATGGTCAGGTGTCAATATGACCATAATACACGTTTTCTCTTAAATCTGAATTGTCCACGATATGAGCCTGGGAATCCGATATAAGGGATAACTGGAAAAGTTATATATGTGGCGCCAAACGGACTTCAGATTCGTGATCAGCGTGTATAACTTGGTCACGTAGTACAATTTGAACACAATCTGAATTGTTCAATATATGCATCATGTACCGGATGGATTATCGATCCCCTTGCAATTGCATATACATGAACCAACTATTCAAAACTTCCCCGCTTTTCCAATGGTGCTTTCGTCCACGCCTACGCGTGCATCATAATATAACGGTGCCTACCTGAGTGATACCGATGGGGAAAATAAAGAAAGATAAGGACAGGGGCATTCCAAACGAGGTGAGAACGATGTCCATTGCTCCGCAAAACAATATGCGACACTTTCGGTTACTATGAATAACTTTGATTCGCCATTGTGCTTATGACCATGACATGGTCATCTGATCGATGTGCGTCAGCACGTCTGTCAGCACCAATCACGGCTCAGTATTCTGCCTGCCTACCAATCACGGTCCAGTATTCCGCCTACGTGTGTGGTCACGTGACATGACGTAGGCAGAATACTGGGCCGTCATAGACAAACGTGCTGACGACAGATCGACCAGGGCCATGAGCTGCAGCAGAGAATCTCGAGAATAACAGTTAAACGGTTATTCAAGAAATGCTTTATTTGTGTTATTACTTATTTGTGGAAAATTGTGATTGCCAGAAAATTGATAAAGGTGATTTATAATTGCCTGCCTTTAGTGGACGTTCACAGCATTCAAACACAACAGAACACCAACCATGTATGTCCGTGAAATTAGCCACAGCCACAGAAACGTTTTCAGCGTCGGTCACCGATTTAACGCCATTTGCTATTAAGGTCAAATTGAACCATCTGTTTCCAAAAATCAGGTCCATTTGGACCTTACAGGTCTCCTTCAAGGTAAAATTGAAGGTCAAAAGACGGTGAACTTTGTAGTGCCCAAAGTTACCGTCCGATCGCGGCAAAAATGGTATTAAACGATTTCGCGTGTCCAGTTCCAAAATGACAAGAATTTTCAGAGTTGTGCTTCGTGACCTTCAAGGTCACATTCAAGGTAAATGACAGGAAACGCTGTAGCACCCGAAGTTACCATCCGATCGCGACAAGAATGGTCTCAAACGATTCCCCGTGCCCAGTTCCATGATGACGTGCATTTTTAGATTTAAGAGTTGTGCCCCGTGACCATCAAGGTAAAATTCAAGGTCAAAGGACGGGAACGCTGTAGCGCCTTGGACCTGGCATTTGACCTTGAAGGTCACAGGACCCAACTCTGAAAAGTTATGTTATCCTTGAACTGAGCACGGGAAATCGTTAGACTATTTGTGTCGCGATCGAACGGTAACTTTTGGCGCTACAGCGTTCCCCGTCGTTTGACCTTTAATTTGACCTTGAACGTCAATGGGTACAACTCTGATAATTTTTGTCTTTCTGGAACTGGGCACGGGGAATAGTTTAATATTTTTTTTCGCGATCGGACTTTGGGCCTAAACTAAGCCTAAACTGTTATATGAGCTTAAATGTGAGGATACCTCCCCTAACGAATTTGAAGAGCTTTCGTTTTTTTCGTTTCTTCCTAGCTTCCCGAGATCACGCTGACCTCCAGAGTGCCCAATCGGGCCTCCGCCACCTTCAGAAGTCTCTCTCCTTCCTCAGAGGGCCCACTCAGACCTCCAGAGGGCCCACCTGGCCTCCATATGGCCCACTTTGACCTTCAGAAGGCCCTTCTGGATACCATTGGCCCCCTCTGACTTACAGAGGCTCACTGTGACCTCCCGAGGGCCCACTCTGGATTTCCGATGACCCTTCTGGATACCAGTGGGCCCCTTTTTCCTTAGGGCCCACTCTGGCATCCAGAGCGTCCCCTGGATACTAATTGACCCCCTCTGGCTTACAGTGGGCCCACATTGACCTTCAAATGGCCCACTCTGGCCTGCACAGGGTCCCTCTGGTTTCACGACGGGCACTCTCGCTTTCAGAGGGCTCATTCTGACCTCCAGAGGGCCCCCTCCGGCTTCCAGAGGGCTCATGCCCCAGGCCCGAAACCACCGTTCTGGATCTGCCAATGTTTAAAATCATGTGCAATGCCTTTATAATTAGATCATTCACATATATTTTATATAACACATGTTTCACACCAAGGAAAATACACAACCGAATGTGAAAACAAACTGCATGACATCAACGCTTGTGCCGGGGAAGCCCCAGATAGCTGACTACAGGAGCCCTCTTCTGCTACTGCTGAGCCGACTACTGCTCATCCTAAGATGCATACCAAGTTAATCCCTTGTCAAGCACCCCAGGGACTGGACCAACGCCACGCTTAGCAACAATATAAATGCAGAAGGCCTCACATGCGCCAGTCACAGTACAACAGCAGCAGACCCGATCAGACTTGCACTATTCAACACACAGCAGTCGCCGCCAAGCTGTCCAGGCTCTGCCGCTTCAGCGCAACAGCCAGATGCAGAAGAATATGACATGAACCAATAACCTGTATATACAAAGTTCTGCAAATAACCAATGTGTACATACACAATTATCTCGACAGTGTCACCAAATTCAGCCAGTTAGGTGTCAAGGATGTATATTACGAGCGAGGCCGAAGGCCGAGCGAAGTCTTACCAAACTTGCGGGGAAAACAATATTGAGCGGCCTGATATGAAATATGAAGAGAGCAAAACTATTTGGACCCAAAAAGTCCAGAAAATGGCACAAATTCCAAGGCTGTACACAACAATGACTGCTCACAGAACTAACAAAAAATAAATAATTCAATTATAATTACATTCCACTAACTAATCAGAACCTGGAACATAAAGCGAGACGCGGACCAATAAATACACTGCCGTCGGTGACGAAGAAAGCCACTGCACGGGAGTGAATGCAAAGGCTGAAAAAAACTGTATTATTCTTGATTGAAACATGAACGCCATACTTGCCGCAAATGTCGTGCATCCATATCTGGTATATTATTCCAAATCTGGTAGTGACCTTCATTTGTTGGTATTTTTTCTAGTTTTTATAGTATATTTTTAGTATATACTAAAACAAACTTTGGAGTACCCAGTGTTCTATTGCCCTGGTTCTACTTTACTTATACGGCCTTGGAATATCCGGTGATAACTGGTCGTAGACTCGTAGCTGTACAGTTGGGTACGTTGACACCAGGGGGGTCCTCTCCGACTATTTAACATGGGGAAAAAGGGCGACAAATATTAGCAACGTCCGCAACTTGGTCTTGTTCACGCATCTGCTCATGAGCCAGGTTTTGCTGCCAACAGTTTTTTGGCCAATCAGCGTCTGACATTCTCCACGCTCATTGGTCGGCGGCTGATGACGAGGATGAGGGTCAGAATAGCCGAACATCATTTGCTTACGTAACGTTAATTGCATGGCGCCGTGCGGAGGGCATGGGTGTCTAGGAGCTTTTCGAGGATTTTTCCTAGTTTGAGAAAATGTTGAGAGTTATACAAATGTATATGTGAAAGGTCAATTAATTCTGATGCGATGTAACGCGACGTATTTACTATTTAGATACCGCACGGGGCGGGAGAGCTCCTGCCACGTACAGCGCCCTGGCGCATGCGTTGCCAGCCAACTAGAGTTGCAGAATTCTGGTCCCAGCGTCCCAGCGCTGGGACCAGACCTGGTCACGGCCGTGACTGAAGCTGTGACTGGCGAGGCCAGCGCAATAGGGTTAGCATTGCAGCGCCGTGACTAAAGCTGTGACTTGCCAGCTCATGCCGTGGCCGTGACTGGGCTGTGACCAAAGATCTCGGATTTTCTGCACTGGTCTCCACAGGCAAAAACACATTGTGTCTCGCCGCGGCACCCACTAGCGGATCCAGGGGGAGGGGGGAGGGTATGGCGGCCATGCCCCTCCCCCCGAAAAACCTGAAATCGGCGCAAAATTGACACATTTCCTGATATAGAACAAAATCCAAGCAACTTTTACTAAGGAAAGTTTGTTTTAAATCAGCTATCAATGCATAAGCAAGCGAAATCCGATGAGTTTTCAGAATTGTGTGGGACTTTTTGGAATCCCCCCCAAAAAAACGTTCCCCTCCCCCCCACCACCACCGTTCTGGATCCGCCAATGGCGGCGTCTGGTGGGCCGGCGTCGGCTGGAGACGCGGTGAGCGGGCGGGATGGTGTGGTGCGGAGACGCGGGCGGGAAGTGTAATTTTAAACAGTTACTTTGAATTGCTTGAATGCATTTGACAATCGACTTATCTAATCAGATTTTCATGAAACTCGTCAAAAAAGATGAGAATATCTTTTTTGTGGGTATGCTTTGGCCTCTGCCAAGAACTGTCAGACGTTATCATCGCAAATTGTCAACTGTTATATCAGCAACTTTGTTTTATTTATCAGGTAAGCCTAGTGCAATTTTTCCTTAGCCATAATATGGGCCGCATGATTTAAATTCAGACTATTTGAGTGTTATCACTGTTTGAGTATTGTATGTGGTGGCTGTCCGGTCTGCGATCGTGAGCCAAAGGACGGCTAACTTTGCCGGCCCAAAATGTAAATAGTTTGAGTCCGATGACAATTTTCTCAATGGAATAAGGTACATCGTTCAATTTGTGACATATTGTTATCTTAATTGTAACAATAGGTCGGTAAATGAAGAAATCAGGCGACACACACCGGAGGAACGTGCGCGTTGGCGTTTTACGTACGGCGGTCCGGCCGGAGTCGCCGGTCAGTGGAATTTGCCGGCCCATAACTTAAAAAAAATTGGGTTGCATTGCGATTTTCCCAAAGTCATTCAATACATCGCTTAATTTGTGGTATATAGACATCTTAAGTGCAACAATCGGCCGGTAAACGAAGGAACCAAGCGGGGAAAAAAACGGGGGGAGTACGCGGCCGGCCGGAATCACCGGGCAGCAAACTGTTCCGGCCCATAACTTAAAAAGTTTGGGTCGGATTGCAATTTTCGCAACGGCACCCAATACAACGCTTAATTTGTGGTAGATATACATCTTAAGTTAAAAAAATCAGCCGACAAACAGAGGAACTAAGGGACAAAAAAGCAGGAGGCGTCTACGCGTTAACCCTACGTAGGCGACCGGCCGGCCGGCCGCGAGACCCTCGTCCGCGTCACAGCAGCTGTGGGGTCGTTGCAACTAAATTACGAGTTGTCGCCACTTTTTCGGCCGGAGCGGTCTACCTGGTTTACATAGCCTTGGTTGACACCAACATATTTATTGACATGAACAAGACAAACTGTGGCAATGTGGAGTTGATAGTACCAAGGAAATATGTAATTTTATGCAGGATAGATATGTACGCTAGATATTTAGTGTTTAGAGATTCTGAACTATATTGTTTCATTGAATAGGGTAAATAACCATAACACCCAAGGCCTTATAACAACATAACACCATACACATCCTAACACTGACAGACACTGGACATTTCATGCTATTGTGATTGGAGATGTAGATAATAGTGACACACAATAGTGACAATACAAATAGTAGCAATATCACAAAAGTGATAATAGATAGCAATAGTGGATACCAGTGGCAGGCACATAGCCAGAACTTTTATCAGGTGGTGGGGGGGGGGGACAGAGTGGTAGAAACAAATTTTGCTCCTCATGCATATGTTGTTGACGGGAGGGGGGGGTAGGAAGGTAGGGTCAGGTCGTCAGAGAATCTCATTCATCAGGCTGTCGCTGACCAGCCCTTGCAAACAATCCACTAGAAACTACAATACATTTTCTAGTGGTCTTAGTGGTTTCTTGTGGAGTGTAGTGGTCTTTAGTGGTATCCCTTAGTGGGCTTGTGGATCCTTGTGTTTCTTGTGGTGCTTTGCTAGTGGTACCTAGTGGTCTAGTGGTTTGTAGTTGCACTTCCTAGTGGTCTAGTGGTTTATAGTTGCACTTCCGTAGTGGACTCTAGTGGTCTAGTGGTGTGTAGTTGCACTTCCTAGTGGTACCTACACCTGGTGGTCTAGTGGTTTGCAGTTGCACTTCTGTTGTGGACTCTAGGTGCAGTCTAGTGGTTGGTAGTTGCACTGGAGCAGGGAAACCAATTGTGGTCTAGTGGTTTAAAGTGAAGCTCAATGTGATCCTCAACCTCTTAAGTGGTTTAAGTAATGGTGTACATGATGTCTGTACGTGCAGAGTACAGACATCTGCATGTGCCACTACAAACCACTAAACAGTTGAGAGTCCCACTGAGCTCCACTTTAAACCACTACACCACAAGGGTCTACTGCAACTACTAACCACTAGAACACTTATAGTCCACAACAGAAGTGCAACTACAAACTATTAGACCACTAGGAACCACTAGCCAAGCACCACAAGAAGCCACAAGGATCCACAAGCCCACTAAGGAATACCACTAAAGACCGCTACACTCCACAAGAAACCACTAGGACTACTAGAAAATTGCTTGTGGTTTCAAGTGGATATTTCAAGGGTACTTGTAGTTGAGGTTCTGCTCAACAGATGGTGTTATCAAGATGCTATGATTTTTTTTTCTCATTGTTTTACCAAAAACGGACATTACCTTAAAGGGACATTGCCACCTTGCAGGCCAATATGGAGTTTTTGGTGTATATCAGTCGATTAAGCGTGTCCGATTTAACCTGCAAAATTGTATTCCTGAAACTCTCCCATTAGATAAAAAAATACATTTGCACCACTCATGCTTGCCAAGCATTCATAAAATTGGAGTCGCCACATCACTATTTAGAATCACTTCTTTGCAGACTGTTATTTTCTTTTGAATGTTGCAAACTCAACATCACCATTCTGTCAGTGCATTTTAAAATTAAAAAGAGTATGCAGTTAATTATATTTTCAACAACCTTAGCCTCTTTCATAATGAAACAGCAAGAATTGCGATGGCTCGACTTTGGGACCGTGGGAGTTATGTGACCTATACCTTATAACACAGATATACTTTTCAAGGTCAAGTCTCAGCGAATTCGTACACCTCGGCTTTGGGCGGGCGCCAATACCACAGCCAAACTGGATCAGAGCGGCCATCATGAATCTAGTACTGAGCACAGCTGGGACCAACGTTTTGGAGTCAGAAAAAAAAAAATACTTTGCTGATACACTGCTTTAGGTGCTGCAGGAGCAAGTTTGAGCTTGAGCATACATGATTGTTGATCCCCACCATTCATTTAAGTTGCTTTTTAGAAATCCTCCTGAGGTGGCAATATCCCTTTAACATGTAGGACAGTTTTAAATTGGGAAATGTCGCGAACAGCAATGCAAAGGAAGATGCTGTCATGAGATCTTAATGAATTGCTTAGATATAGTCTCTATACTAACGTGTCAAAACTACGCGGCAATTATAAAGTCAGGTCATATAAGGTAAAAGTTCACGGGTATCTGAACCACACAGATCCCTTTTCGTCCTCCTGACCTGTTCCTCCATCCTCTGTCACGCCCACGTTAACCCGGGTCTGGTGGTCGCTGGCGACCGGGCATGTGGTGGCCTCGAGCCGCCCCCGGGAGTGGTGGCCGTCTGCATGGCGTGGGCTCTCCTCGCAGCTTCGCGCTGCGGGAAGGGCCTGTCCATGGGCGGTTGCCCGGTTGGCGTCCATTTTGACCCACTTTACCCCTGCTCCCTCATCCCATGGCTGCGCAATGGTCCAAGTAGACCGAAGCGGCCTTATCCTAACCAAACCAAAAGTATCTAAACCACGGTCCGCGCCACAGCGTCGCCTAACGATGTTGGAGCAGTAATTAGAGACTTAGTCAGCTGTCGTGGCGGTCTCTGATACGACTACGCGGTTGCTGCGGGATTAATGGGGCAGACCATAAGGGACCACTAGGGACCACTAGATACCACTAGATACTACAAGGGACCACTAGATACCACAAGGGACCACTAGATACCACAAGGGACCACTAGATACCACAAGAGACCACTAGATACCACAAGGAACCACTAGATACCACAAGAGACCACTAGATATCACAAGGGACCACTAGATACCACAAGGGACCAAAAGGGACCACAAAGGACCACAAGGGACCACTAGGGACCACTAGATACCACACGGGACCACTAGAGACCACAAGGGACCACTAGAGACCACAAGGGACCACTAGAGACCACAAGGGACCACTAGAGACCACAAGGGACCACTAGAGACCACAAGGGACCACTAGAGACCACAAGGGACCACTAGAGATCACTAGAGACCACAAGAAACCACTAGAGACCACTAGAGACCACAAGGGACCACTAGATACCACAAGGGACCACTAGATACTACAAGGGACCACTAGATACCACAAGGGACCACTAGATACCACAAGGGACCACTAGATACCATAATGGACTACTAGAGACCACACAGGACCACTAGAACCGCAAGGGACCGCTAAGGATGCAACTATAAATTGTTTCAATTCCAGTAAGAAACCACTAGGATTTTCTTGTGGTACCACAAGAAACCACTAGGATTCCTAGTTGGATCACACAGCTCTTTCCTAGTGGTCCCACTAGAGGACCAAAATAAATTCTCTTGTGGATTTTTTTTCAAGGGAGTTGAGGCCTATTTGATGAGTTTGAAAGCATGAAAAGTCCAGTGTTAGGATGTGTCCTGCCTTACAGTCATCTGCCCTACTTGTACTTAGTGTGATTCATTAGATGTGCCTACCTACAAGCCAGTGCAGTAATATTCAAGTAGGTAGAACTAAAGGTCAAGTAAGCAGTGAAGGTTAGCATAAGTCAAAGCTAGAGTGCTAGCAAATGGAAGTGGGGTGCAGTTTTCTTTCTTGGCAGCTGGGTCTATTTCCCATTGTAATTCAAATGTTACTTTTTGTAATGCACACTGATTTATTCATTGGTGAAGCACACAGTGTCAGAGAAGTGGTTCCACGATCTAAGTTCGCGGAACAAATTTTTAGACAGCGGCGGAACAAATTGTTTAAAGGGAGTGTGCCTACTCACATCGCTTAGTTGGGGTTATTGACACTGGTCTATAGAACACAATTTTCTGAATTGAACCAATACTTCATTTCTCCAGATTCACCCTAGTTGCTGAGATATTCAAGGACTCCAGGAATTTGCTTGGGAGCAAAAAGTTATCGGGTAGACTCTAGAGGGCTTCCGCTACTAGATGCACTGCAACTATCGATTAAACTGCTGGCATATTGTTAGCGCCGGCCAATAGCAATTCAACAAAACAGCTCGTGCACGCTGATAGCAGCAGCCGAACAGAAACTGGACGGCCATCATGTTTTCCGATGATGGCCATTTCGATGATGGCCGATGACCATTTTTTTTTGAAGATATCAATTTAGAGCTACGAAACTTGCACATAATAAAGTTCACAGTGGCAAGAACGTGCTGTGCAAAACTCGTCTTTCTATCTTGCATGATGTGACCGTAATTGTTTTGTCTTATGTGCGCCGTTTTACATAACATCACCATAGTGGCGATCGTTTTATAGATATCGAAACAAAAATAAACAAAAAACAATATAAGTGAAAATTCAACTAAAGGGGCTCCAGATGTGAATTGCATCATATACAACAATTAAACCAACAGCTACTTACCGTATGCAAAATATTTTTGACATTCCAAAACAGTAGGCACACTCCCTTTAATGCGTATACCAGTAATCTTTGACTAATTTTTTGATACGCGTTTCTATACAACCTATTTTCATATATGCCAATATGTGCATATATTATGATGTGGAAAGTTGATGAATCGTCAGTCGTGTTTCCTGTACAGATATGGTCTTGGCTTTAGTCGGGGACCGAGACTCCCGGGTCGTGTGTTAAAAAGGTACCTTGTATCGTTGCGTATGCGTATATGGGAAACTGGGCTCAAGTCTCAGTCTAAAGTACTACCGTCTTTTGCAGAACGTGTTTTTAGTGTCCCAGGGTTATCCATGGCCCGATAACGATGGTATCAGTGGCGGGGTTGTAACCTGAATACGCAAACACTTTTTTGGGAGGTTTAAAAAACAAATTGGTTTATTTGTTGGCAAAGTACCAGTTTCCTTCCCTAAATTACCGCAAAAATTTCGGATCTTTGGAATTTGGAGGTTTCGCCTTGCGATTTTATTTTGACAATTTGTGTCACATCACTGTCACGTTCCGGCCATTGTTCGGAAAGTCAAGTATCAGTCTATTTTTATGCTCATCAGCCATTTGCACCCGCAGAATAAACAAAAAATACCGTGAAAGTTTTCACGGAACACAACTTCCAAGTTAAGAAAAATGGAGGAAGGGACCACTTTTCTGACACTGGAAGCACATGGAATACAAATAAACTGTTTTGATTGTGATCTGTGATGAGCTGAGTGAATGTGTCATTTGTACTGCTTGTATGGTTTGCAAATGTCTATTATTGTATTCAAATTAAACTGGAGTATATTTTGGCATCACTCATAATATCAACACAAAGTATGTCCTCTTCCACTCTTTAATATAATATCTTATCTCAGCTTGGGCAAAACATATGATATTAGCTCTTACCTCTGCATAAACATTCTGGCTCCTGATCCATAGCCATACATGCTTTGCTATCGAATGAAAACATTATTTTGAATATTTTAGGTTAAACCTGTTTCATCAGTAGGTAATGTATGAAAGATATATACTACCAACTATACAATCTGATTTTGTCATTTCAATTTTTGAGCAATTCCTAAATGTTTGATGCTGTTCACCCTGCATTGCATTATGTTTTTCTTCAGGAAATGAAGTAGTTGATAATGAGTAGTGATACTCTGAAATTCTGAATCATCATTTTTGTAAGATGGCTTTCAATTAAAGTGTAGCATACATGACATAACATGTCATTTTCACCTAGTTCATGTTTAGTAGGCAAGTTTTTCAGTAACATTATGACTTATTAACACTGATAAGGAATATTACACATTTTGTGGACTTTATCTGCAAACCAGGCTGCATTTATCTACTACCAACTATTGTATGCTGGAAATGATTTGTTTGCTCATGCCTATAATGAATTCCTAAATTCATAGCTCATACAGATACCATTTTACTACAAGTGCTTAGTGCTTTAAATTTGGCCAAATAATTAACATGGTGCTATCATGCCCTTGGTCTGCTGATTGATATTTAATCACGATGTCTGCAGTGAGGCATTTTGATGACAGATGGCCTTAGTGATGCATTTTCTTTATAAATTGTCTTGTATTTTTCATGTTTAGAACATGTTTCAATGTTCACACTGTGCCAGGCATGTAGCCAAGGGGGGGGGGGGGTGATGGGTGCGGCCGCCCCCCCCCCCCCCCGGAAGACAGGAGGGCCCTTTTCGGCGCGCGCAGCGCGCCGAAAAGGGCCGACGAGACCGCGCGAAGCGCAGTATCATGGGGTCTTTACCACGCGAAGCGTAGTATTTAGAGAATTAAGAGCACTTCAGAGGCCCTTTGGCCTTTAGGGCCACCAGGCCCCTCTCCGAAAGACCGGAGGGCCCCTTGGACGTCCAAAAAAGCCCTGTGCATGTCAGAGGGGTCCCTGAGCGGGTCCGAGGGCCCCCTGAACACGTCGAATGGGCCGCTAGCCAGCACAGATGTGCCCCTGGGCAGGTCGAGAGGCCCCTGATCATGTCGGCAGGGCGACAAAGCGGCCAGCGCAGTCCCTTGCCAGGTCATAAGGGCCCCTGAGCAGGTTGAATGGGCCCCTGGACAGGCCAGAGGGCCCCTGTGCAGGTCAGAGGGGCCCTTGACCAGACCGAAATGCCCCTAGGTGGGTCACAAAGGCCCCTGAACATGCCGAATGGGCCCCTAGTCAGCACGGAGGGGCCCCAGGGCAGGTCAGAGGGCCCTCGGAGCATGTCACAAGGCGACAAAGCAGCCAGCGCAGTCCCTTGCCAGGTCGGAAGGGCCCCTTAGAAGGCTGGAGGGCCCCTTAGAAGGCTGGAGGGCCCTGTAGAGACTAGAGGTCTCATGTAAAGTTCAAAGGGCCCCTGTGCAGATCGGAGGGGCCCCTGACCAGACCGAAAGGACCTCTGGGTGGGTAAGAAGGGCCCCTGAACATGCCGAATTGGCCCCTAGCCAGCACGGGGGGGGGGGCAGGGCAGGGGCCTGAGCTGATCTGAGCCCCTCTGCTTAGCATCTTCCTTTTACTGTTGTCTTTTGTATTCATTTTATCCCTTCCATTTCAGATAATCTTGTTGCAGCTGCAATCAATCAGCAACAGGATCTTAGCATGGCAAGATCGTGAGCACCAACAGCTACTGCCACCTAGGACGCACACCTCCATCGAGTAGTTTCTCGTTTACTCACTAGATGGCACCAGTGAACAGTGATTTCCCTCGGCGATGAATAAGTGAGCAGACAACCCAACCTCAGGTATTTTTTTACCTGCCACCCTGAACGGTGACAGCCGGCGGCGGATCTCAGTGCTGTGAATGCTGTGAAACCAGTGCGGTGTGCGTGTTGTGACGCTTTGCGCAGTGGTGCGGGGTGCGTGTTGTGACGATGGATCGGGCGAGGAACGGAGTTTGGTCCAGCGGTCTGACGTCGGACAGACATCGACGTTTGGAGCTCACCGCCGGGTACGGCGCACACGGTAAGTCGGCCGGCCGTGCCGCGGCGGCCACACTGTATGGCGGTGTCTGGGGTGTAAGTTTCAGACATTTTACAAATCATGTCCGATCCAAAGTCCGCTCCAATATGATGATGGTGACCGAAAAGTGCCCGATGAGTCCAAGAGTCCGAAAATAGTCTAACGTTTGCAACATCCTATACATAACAATTAATTGTGTTTTTTACTTTATATCATGTCCACAATTACCATCACATCATTTTGCATTCAATTTCACATTTAAATACACCAATCATACCACACTTTGTTAGAAAACATCAGAGGATCGTGAATCCTCCAATTAACTGCCTGTTAGGTGAAAAGACATGTACATTGTAAGGTAGGAAAATGCGTGAATTGTGATCTATATGCCTTGACCGAAAATTGTCCAAAATATCTGTGACTGACCGACCGAAGTCCAAATCGGAATCCGACTATTTTCGGAGGTCCAAAAAATTGGACTCCGATTTACATCACTAGACTAGTGTTCAAGCATTGGTAAATTTTGGTGAAAAATGGTACCCTATGGGCACTATTTTCCACTCTTTTTCTGGCGTTTTATTGTGAATTTCCACTTCTTGTTTCAATATATATTTGATAATTGGAACACTGATATTGATTTATGGATGTAATGATAGGGATAGCCTGTGGAGATAAAGACTGGTGATAATTGACATAGGTAATAACTAATTCTGGTAAGCAGGTAATTTGGTATTGATAAAGCAGAGTAGGTACATATGTTTTTTGGTTGAATTTTCCACTCTTTGTGTTTTTTTTTACCAGAATTTTCCACTCGGCACCCCAGCTCCAAAGCAATCCTAGGACCCTGCTATATGGGTGTTGTGTTTCGGTTCGTTTCGTCTAGGTCGCGGAAACAGTAAACACTCGTGCCAGATATATTGCTGTGCCGGACATAGGGACGCAACTGACGCTGAGGCGCCCGTGACCCCGCCCGGCGTCCCTCGAGCCAGACAATGCCCTCTGGGTATGCGCCGGCAGAGGCGCGCTCAGGGACGGAGCTGGCGGTCGCGAGACAGGGGCGACTGCAGGCAATACAGTACGGGGGGTTAGGCTACAACATAACAATGGGAGCTACACATGGGGCCTGGGGGGGGGGGGGGGCATTGTCTGCCATCATATTATCCCTTATCCCATCAGGTTATATCTCATTTTAGGGTGAGTTGTAAAGAAACAGTTGCAAGTTGCTTTGCCAGCGCGTTCAACTGGATAGTTGGCGAACCGGTGGGATATGGGCTTGTCAAATACGATTCCCATCCTATAATTCCGTTCTGAATGTCATCCGACTTTGAAATGGGCGTGTCGGGCGCGACTGCTGACCGATTGTTGGTAGTGAATCATGCCTCCGGTTGGTCGCTAGCTACTAACCGGCCCTCGCACCCAGTCTGGTCATCAGGAGTCCCACACTGCTGTCACATGACCGGTGCCGCCCCTTGTGCCGCCCCCGTGTGCCGCGCTGCTGGGACGGAACTCGGCGCGCCTGCTGTCACGTGACCGGTGCCGCCCCTTGTGCCGCCCCCGTGTGCCGCGCTGCTGGGACGGAACTCGGCGCGCCTGCGGCCTCGGCGCCGCCTGGTCATGTCGCCATTGTCATCGTCCAGGGCCCCTGACGTGCCGGCGCGGGGAGGTGCGTATTTCCGGACGGAGTGTCGTGACGGACTGACAGGTCGTGCCATGTCCTGTCGTGACGAACTGACAGGTCGTGCCATGTCCTGTCCGGACGGACTGTCGTGACGGACTGACAGGTCGTGCCATGTCCTGTCCGGACGGAATGTCGTGATGGACTGACAGGTCGTGCCATGTCCTGTCCGGACGGACTGTCGTGACGGACTGACAGGTCGTGCCTTGTCCTGTCCGGACGGACTGCTGTCGTGACGGACTGACAGGTCGTGCCATGTCCTGTCCGGACGGAATGTCGTGACGGACTGACAGGTCGTGCCTTGTCCTGTCCGGACGGACTGCTGTCGTGACGGACTGACAGGTCGTGCCATGTCCTGTCCGGACGGAATGTCGTGACGGACTGAGAGGTCGTGCCATGTCCTGTCCGGACGGAATGTCGTGACGGACTGACAGGTCGTGCGATGTCCTGTCCGGACGGAATGTCGTGACGGACTGACAGGTCGTGCCATGTCCTGTCCGGACGGAATGTCGTGACGGACTGACAGGTCGTGCCTTGTCCTGTCCGGACGGAATGTCGTGACGGACTGACAGGTCGTGCCATGTCCTGTCCATAGGCTGGCGAGGCGGAATGTGTATTTACATGCCTAGTATGGGCGTGTTTTGTAGTGGCATTGGGCTCAAGAGCATTTTACCGGTAAACAAACATTTCGCACCGAGCGCAAACACTAGGAACGATCGGTGTGTACCGTTGCA
The DNA here is from genome assembly GCA_036785665.1 of Chirona hameri. Taxonomy (NCBI): domain Eukaryota; kingdom Metazoa; phylum Arthropoda; class Thecostraca; order Balanomorpha; family Balanidae; genus Chirona; species Chirona hameri. The sequence goes on from JAXIVJ010007111.1 coordinate 34,099, forward strand.
TGGGTTATGGATAGCACGATCATTGCAACGCTGCCGGATGCCGGAACTAGTGCGTGTCCGAATTCCATGACAAGTTATCATCATAAGCGGTAAACGGCAAGGCTTGTGCGATTTTCTGGTTCGCACCTGTTCTTGGCCCGGTTCCGAGTGGCGAAGGCAGAGTGTACGTATTGTGTCTGTGCTAGGATGGTTCACAATGACATTGGGAATTGTAGGAAGCCGTATATTCTGTTGGAACTTCTTGCCGGCCAAATTATCTTCTATAACCATTGAAGTGACGAATAATGAATTACATCATGATCATTAAATCCATTAATATAACACTTGTGAGACGTTTCAGTGCGACAGGCATTCTAGATAATCCCGTTTAAACTAATGGTAGTTTCCTCCCTTAATCCGAAGATAGGCCTCCGTTTAGGCTGCTTACCTGTTACTTCTGTGGTGATTAGGTGAATTTAGATCAGGGTCGAACCATGACTTTGACTCCTAACCTTGTTACGTTAGTAACAGTGTTATTACAAGATTGCGGGCATGCATTTCGAATCGCAAATAAAACCCGTTTCCTTTCACATTTTAGTATCCAAGTAAAAATTATGATAATTCCGAAAGACCCTCATCAATAGGCCCGTTTACATAGCATAAACAGCCTCCCCATTCCTAGGAAAATAATTTCCTAGGAATTGAGACTTTTTAGCTTTTTCTAGTGAAATTTCCCTAGATTTAAATATCTATTTCCTTACGCGTGTAGTTGAATGTTGCGCAATGATCTCGAGGAACTAATACGAAAAACCGCCTTTTTCTATGGTTCCGCCATTCTGTTCTGACACGTACAACCTGAAAAAGAATAATGCACACGAGATCAGTAAACGCACACTAACTACCATTAGTTATACACTAGTGCTAACCCGTCCGCTCCGCTGGACGATTGGCTGGCATCTCCGGGATGGAGGTATCCGCACCAATTCAGCACGTTAATTAACTGGACTGTAACTGGAACTGCATAGGACATAATTACCTATTACCCGTCAAGGGATCACCGCCCCACCAACTCCGGTGCGTCGGCATAGCTAGCTGGCATCTCCGGGATGGAGGTATCCGCACCAATTCAGCACGTTAATTCACTGGGATCTTTAAACTGAATAAACTGAGCGGTGCCGGATGGACAGACAGACAGATAGACAGACGCTTATCAAATAGTAATATAGATCATTGGAACATGGTTATAATAACTCACAAATAAAAACATTCCAATCATTTACATAACAGCGTGGCATTGACAGTAAAAGCGACACGAGCACCATCTATTCAAGCTAATTGCTAGCGGGAGCGCCACCTGTCGGGGGGGGGGGGGGGGGGGGGGGGGTGGGGGTGAAATTAGATCTCTGCTGATGGGTCAAGCTTTATACGACGGCCAATCAGAATTGGCGTGACATCCACCCTCCCAATATTTGGCTGCTCTTCAGGCATCGACAAAGCTGATAAGCTACCAGAGTATTCCTAGGAATTGAGACATTCAGGCATATTCTGGAGAAATATAAGCATGAAACACCGAACATCCATCCATCCAGGAGCAGTTTTTCCAAAAGTCATTGAATAACATGTAACACATGCTATGTAACTTGCGAGTAGGTCAAAACAGATTAAACATAGCATATGGAAGAGTGCCTTTGTGTATTCTCGTGCTCAAACAGCAGTTTTTAAACAAACTAAACTAATATTTTGAGGCTAGGGAAATTTCATTAGAAAAAGTGAAAAAGTCTCAATTCCTAGGAAATTATTTTCCTATGATTTGAGTTTTTTTAAATGCTAAAACAGGCCTAATAAGCGAAAACAACTGAAGTTGTGATTATGTCATGCTAGGTAGCAATTTATCGACACCGGGTTTAAAAAAGCTCCCTCATCAAGTAACTACCACGAAGATGTATTCATGTTTTGACAGTCATCTTTCTGATTGTCACACCTTTCCCTATTTTACCACGTGTGTTTTCATGGAGGTCCCATGTTAATCCATGTTACGTAAACATTTAGCTGAAAACTTTCTTTTTTAGATTTATGCGAAAAGCTGGTCGAAATGCCCGGATTATTGGAAAATCCGATCTCGGTTTGTTCGACATAATGCGGTTAGGTGCGTTCAGAAGTCGAATTATCCGAAATCGCAATGGGCAACAGTATGCGGTAATCACCCAACTTGGGACTGTATTCGAATATGAATCTGAATGGATTCAGATTCAGATTCAGATTTATTTCGCAAAAGATCCACATGATGAGGCTTTTCACATTTGCGCGTCAGGTGAGCTAGAAACAATGGGTATGAGTGGCGAATGGCGATGTTATAAAACTCGTGACAAACTCTCAACACGCACAGACGTTGGCACATACCCGCATGCATACACACAGCCATGCACACTCGTAACACATACTTTCACGCGTGCATATACACCAGCACACACATCACATTCAGACGTAGACACACAGCCATACAGATGCACACTTGTGACATTGGGTCTAGTTCGGTGTTTGCCTTTTCGTAATCATATACTTTGTTTAGCTGTGGCCTAAAGGCTGTGAGGCGTGGTGCAAATGACAGCGAATTGTAAGTGCGTACAGTATTGTAATTTAATCGTCTGCGCCCATGTTTGTGACAAAACATGTATATCTGAATGGCATAGTAAAGCTCTTCTAACCTTCGTTTAGAGTGCAGCATCCCTTTGATGAATGAGACGCGATATGACAGTTACCGTTACTGCGCGTCACTGTAGGTTACTGGTGGGCGCCATATCACTCATTAGTTGAGGCGCCCTAAAGCCCTAATCATCAGCATACTACAGGGCACGCAATGGATACTACGTTAACGGACTTGATCCACCCTCGGCCAGGGAGCTGTGGTTGACACGAGACGGCGTTAGTCTGTGACGACCTTGTGGTAGCTTTTGTTGTCAGCTGGCACTGTGTTGCGCCGAGGGGTACAGGGCACACAGGGCACAGCTATGCTTGTGAAAAAGCTGTAATTTGAAAGGCAAAACTAAGCGCTCCTCTTCCCTTTCGCTGTCACAAGCCATACGCTACGTGGTAATTTGGATTTAGGGTCAGCTTCATAAGAACGATTCGATCCATTAACGAATACTTAGCTCATGTTCTGTGAAATTACATATACTTGTGAGTATCTCAGTGTCGTCCTCTGGTGACGTTTTATGAGGCCATTTATTGTTAAATGCTGTGTAAATACCTGGTCACAACCTCCCGGAGGCTCCTTGTAGACTGTCCTTCCTCCGAGAAAAGCTGCCACCTTTGCCAACATTACTCCCATTTCCGCGATGTTAACATTTGTAGCATTATTCTTTCAAATGCATACAAACCCAATTTTTTTTAAAATTTTGGTGAATGTTTGGTGTGCGTAATAAATAAATGTTGCGGTGCATTTGTTCTAGGTAATGAGTCTCGATTTGATAATTTAGTCGCGATTTAAACGCATTTAGTCAGTGAAGTATTGTCCGTGCTGTACTACACAATGGTCACGCATGTAGGCGTATTTGGTCTACTTCCGCATAGTAACTATCCAGGCCATTGAAGTCCTGTGCTATTTTGATGAATTGTCGGGTTAAAAATGTTGACTCATTATACCATTCAAGGTGCCGTTGCAAAAGACAAATATCACCACTTTTATTACTATCTTCAGTTTCCTTCCTTTTAGTAATGAAGTCTGGTTTTGAATTATAATGCCTTAACTCCCTTGGCCACTGAAGTTTTACCACAGCCAATTCGTCTCCAAAACAAAGGACCAGAATGGGCGTCAAATGACCACCACAATCGGCGCGCCCTTTTAAAGCCCAATCACCATCACAAAAAAGGACGGAAATTTCCCGTTGCACCAGGGCTTCTTCTTCAGCCGGCGGTTAGTGCCCCTGGTGGGCCTTGACCGCTGGTGTTTGTTGCGGATGGCTCGCCGTCTGCCCTGGTGGGCCTTGACCGCTGGTGTTTGTTGCTGATGGCTGGCCGTCTGCCCTGGTGGGCCTTGACCGCTGGTGTTTGTTGCTGATGGCTGGCCGTCTTCCCTGGTGGGCCTTGACCGCTGGTGTTTGTTGCGGATGGCTGGCCGTCTGCCCTGGTGGGCCTTGACCGCTGGTGTTTGTTGCTGATGGCTGGCCGTCTGCCCTGGTGGGTCTTGACCGCTGGTGTTTGTTGCTGATGGCTGGCCGTCTGCCCTGGTGGGTCTTGACCGCTGGTGTTTGTTGCTGATGGCTGGCGGCCTGGTGGGCCTTGACCGCTGGTGTTTGTTGCTGATGGCTGGCCGTCTGCGACTGCGGACCGCTGATGTTTGTTGCTGATGGCTGGCCGTCTGCGACTGCGGACCGCTGGTGTTTGTTGCTGATGGCTGGCCGTCTGCGACTGCGGACCGCTGGTGTTTGTTGCTGATGTCTGGCCGTCTGCCTTGACCGCTGGTGTTTGCTGCTGATGGCTGGCCGTCTGCGACTGCGGCCGGCTTCCAACCGAAGGGCGGTGGATCGTTTCCTGGTGGCCTCTGGGCGGCGAACACCCTCCGTTAGGCGCTTTACGACCACAGGCAGCCGAGGCGCCTCTAAGCCCTAATTATCACCATTGAACAGCCTCGACATTGCCGGGTTAACCTTGCCGCCGGCTCATGCGGAATGTAGTTGGTGCTGGTGTGTTCGCCTTTATAATGGGTGTGGTAATACACACGGAATGTAGTTGGTGCTGGTGTGTTCGCCTTTATAATGGGTGTGGTAATACACACGGAATGTAGTTGGTGCTGGTGTGTTCGCCTTTATAATGGGGGTGGTAATACACACGGAATGTAGTTGGTGCTGGTGTGTTCGCCTTTATAATGGGTGTGGTAATAAGCGAGGCTCGTCGGCCCGCCACGGAGCGGCGTAGGCGTGGTTGGTGCTTCCCCTGAAGAGCTTTTCCGAGGCCGGCTCGCTGAAGAGCTGACCCGAAATATGTAATGGTTCGAGAGACCGCATTGCGTTTATGCTATGGCCAGTGACCATAGCATAAACGCATTATTTTCATGTGGTATCCTTTGTCTTTCAAAGCCTGACACAGACTGGGTCCGGCTTGCTAATCTAAGGGAATAAACCCGACCCTCGGCCACATGCTTCTGTTTACGATGACGATCTGGTAGCAGCGACGTAGCTAAGGGGGAGGGGAGGGGAGGGAGGGGAGGGGAGGGGAGGGGAGGGGAGGGGAGGGGAGGGGAGGGGAGGGGAGGGGAGGGGAGGGGAGGGGAGGGGAGGGGAGGGGAGGGGAGGGGAGGGGAGGGGAGGGAAGGGGAGGGAAGGGAAGGGAAGGGAAGGGAAGGGAAGGGAAGGGAAGGGAAGGGAAGGGAAGGGAAGGGAAGGGAAGGGAAGGGGAGGGGAGGGGAGGGGAGGGGAGGGGAGGGGAGGGGAGGGGAGGGGCATGCCCCCTGAGCAACCCAGTTTGTTTCGCTGACGAAACAAAGCGAAATTTGATCCGCCACTGGCGTACCCCCGCCCCCCCCCCCCCTGATAAAATATTGGCTACGTGTCTGTCTGGTAGCGGTTACAATGACGTATTGTGGCGGACATAATGACGTATTGTGGCGGACATAATTACGTCTTATGGCGGACATCTGACGCATTGTGGCGGACATAATGAGGTCTTGTGGCGGACATAATGACGTATTGTGGCGGACATAATGACGTCTTATGGCGGACATACTGAAGTATTGTGGCGGACATAATGCAGTCTTATGGCGGACATAATGACGTATTGTGGCGGACACAATTACACATGGTGACGTCTGATGATGGATGCGATGACGTCTGATGATGGATGCGATGACGTCTGATGATGGATGCGATGACGTCTGATGATGGATGCGATGACGTCTGATGATGGATGCGATGACGTCTGATGATGGATGCGATGACGTCTGATGATGGATGCGATGACGTCTGATGATGGATGCGATGACGTCTGATGATGGATGCGATGACGTCTGATGATGGATGCGATGACGTCTGATGATGGATGCGATGACGTCTGATGATGGATGCGATGACGTCTGATGATGGATGCGATGACGTCATGGGGACGAGTCGGTGGCGGATGCGATGACGTCTGATGATGGATGCGATGACGTCTGATGATGGATGCGATGACGTCTGATGATGGATGCGATGACGTCATGGGGACGAGTCGGTGGCGGATGCGATGACGTCTGATGATGGATGCGATGACGTCTGATGATGGATGCGATGACGTCTGATGATGGATGCGATGACGTCTGATGATGGATGCGATGACGTCTGATGATGGATGCGATGACGTCATGGGGACGAGTCGGTGGCGGATGCGATGACGTCTGATGATGGATGCGATGACGTCTGATGATGGATGCGATGACGTCTGATGATGGATGCGATGACGTCTGATGATGGATGCGATGACGTCTGATGATGGATGCGATGACGTCTGATGATGGATGCGATGACGTCTGATGATGGATGCGATGACGTCTGATGATGGATGCGATGACGTCTGATGATGGATGCGATGACGTCTGATGATGGATGCGATGACGTCTGATGATGGATGCGATGACGTCTGATGATGGATGCGATGACGTCTGATGATGGATGCGATGACGTCTGATGATGGATGCGATGACGTCTGATGATGGATGCGATGACGTCTGATGATGGATGCGATGACGTCTGATGATGGATGCGATGACGTCTGATGATGGATGCGATGACGTCTGATGATGGATGCGATGACGTCTGATGATGGATGCGATGACGTCTGATGATGGATGCGATGACGTCTGATGATGGATGCGATGACGTCTGATGATGGATGCGATGACGTCTGATGATGGATGCGATGACGTCTGATGATGGATGCGATGACGTCTGATGATAGATGCGATGACGTCTGATGATGGATGCGATGACGTCTGATGACGTCATGGGGACGAGTCGGTGGCGGATGTGATTAAAAGCGCACGCCGGAGTGCGGCGAATGTATCCTGGTGTTATCCTCCAAATACACGGACTCCCCAGTCGTATTCTGCGGTTACTTCGTGATGCAGCTGGCCTGCTCTGGTAGTCAATGATTTGCTCTTGAGAAGCGGACGCCCGCAAGATCCGGGAACGGTGTACAATTTACAGCTTGTTGACGTGCAGCGTTGCTGACAATTCGGTGGTTTACGTTAAATGCAGGGGTGATGGTAGTTGCACGATGCGGTGTGAAACAAGATGTGGCTCTGTGCAATGGGCATTCGCTGCACTATTCCGGAGGAGGATTGTCATTGGTGCTCTCGTCGTCCAAAGCCAGTTATAACATAAGTTTCACACAGCCGCACGGCATCGGGACAGACATGTATGACAGACGTCTTTGAAGTTCCGAGGGAAACGGAACTCGTCAATTCTGCACCACGCTGCGGCTCGGTACCGATGGTCACGACAATACTTTACAATCTGCTGTGAGTCAGCGTTTCTTTTTCCAAACAGGTTTGTAGTTGCTAGAAAGGTACTGACAGGAAGGCATCCTTACTCCATTCTCACCTTTTGTAGTAGAACATGCATATTTTCCACACGGAACTCTTGGCACGGAATGAATGCATTATTGTATTGCCTCGCGGGGTATGGACTGCTATCGCGCCGTATTGCTGTAGCCTGCTCGTATACATTATACATATATCCCTTGGACATGGTCGGTTACATTTTGACCTGTCTTTCCCTGTCTTGTTCTATCATTACATCCATAAATCAGTATAGAGTTCAAATTATCCAATACATTTTAGAATAAGGAGTGGGAAATTAAGAGGAAAACTTGGGAAAAAGAGTGGAAAAATAGTATCCATAGGGTGTCGTTTTCCACCCAAATTTTACAATGTTAGGACACTGCCCCACAATGCTGGGGTCAGCCTGGTACCGAATAATACCTGGTCGGGCGGGTTGATCCCGGTGGTATACCGGCTCACCGTGCAGGACGAGGCCGTCTAACTGTGTCGGGAGACGGAAGACGCAGACGGGAGACGCAGAGCCGTGCTGGCTGCCGAGCCAAGGCTGTCGGCAGTCTGCAGACACGTGGTACGGTCGAATGTAATCTCCGACACGTGGTACGGTCGAATGTAATATCTTACTGGCGCTGGTCCGGAATGGTGCTCTCTGGGCACCACGCCGACGCCGCTTACTGCCTCCTGGTGCCATGTGGCGCTTCGTGGTGCCTCGTAGTGCCTCGTGGTTCTTCGTGGTTCCTCGTGGTTCCTCGTGGTGCCTCGTGGTTCCTCGTGGTGCCTCGTGGTGCCTCGTGGTTCCTCGTGGTTCCTCGTGGTGCCTCGTGGTGTCCCGTGGTGCCTCGTGGTGCCACGTGGTGCTATATAGTGATACATGGTCGCTGGTGCCACTTGGTGCCACAAAGTATGACGTGGTGCCACGTGATGCCACTGGGTGCCACTGGGTGCCACGTGGCGCTGCGTGTCGCCCCGGTATTGATGTCGTGGCGGTGGTAGCTGACAGCTCTGCAGGGCTGGACCTCGCCTGCCGGATGAGCCTTGGCGTTCTTTTCTGAATTGTCATGGCTTCCCGGTAACTGTCTCGGTGGGTTAGCTGGAGGAGTGACACGTTCAAGGCTGTTACCCTCCAGATTCAGCGGAGCCAGCAGGCGGCAGATTATGCTACTGGTAGTGGAGATTGTGAGGAGTTGAGAGCTTATAATCGGCTGTAACTGCTTCCGTAAAATTGACTGCTGTGAGCTTTTATCTTTGTATTTTTTGCTTTCTAGATATGAATAACAGTGTTTGCAGTGCGTACCATTTCATCACACTGCGGGCAAATCAGTCGATACATTAAAGCGATCGCAATGTGCTTGTTTCACCCTTCGTTCGGTCATGTATCGCACTGCGGCGGCATCTCGTAGTGTACCAAAGTTTCAATGGTTTTACACGGAACTTCCTCCATATTATTGAATTACAGTTTTTTTGCGGATACATGTTCATTTTTTTTTCTCTCAACATTTTTGTTAGAATACCTATCTTCAACTTGCTAGCCTGTGGCCAGGCTTCCCAAAAAGTGGATTGTTTTGTTTTCCAGTCTCTCAGTGAACTTCTGTCACATCGGTGACGATGTAAAGCTAAGCGGAACGCTTTTGTGATGTGACAGTCCAGCCAGAGTCCTGAGAGTGAATTTGATTTAAAGGCATTAGGTCCAAGGTCCAATCTATTGCATTGGATGAAATTGGATCAGCGAATTTGGTTAAGAAATTAATTTGGAAGGAACTGGTTTTCACTTTCTAGAACGATTATTTAGAACCTGTACTTGGGAGGGCTTCTGCATAAAACTGCTGATTGGACAAAACATGCATCAACTGTATTTAGTACGTCATTGCATGTATGTATCATTTTACGTGATACTGATGTAACTTACTTCAAAATGAATTTACTATTTACAATTTTTAGAACCCAATATGGACTGGACCGGATTTGGTCATCTTTAAGAGTAACTCGTGGCCTTGACCATGCACCAGATCTTTCTGAATCGCAGCTTCTCATTCTCCGTTTCCCCCTTTCCCGAACGGACATTTGTTCATATTTTTGTTTTGTTTGCTGAATCATTTGTCTGAATCTGGTTCCAAGAGCACGAATGTATTACTGCCCCAGGCGAGCGGCAAACGAGAACTGTCATGTGCTCGAACCTGAATGGATATCTAATGCTGCCAGAGCCTTTGTTTCCTCCCAGCGAACACAATGCGGTGTGCCACAATTCGGCTATGACCCACACATGAAGTTCGATCCGAACTGTTAAGCGCTGATAACATGCGATGCTATAAACTGGCAAAGTTGTATGTTTTACCATTTGTGACATAATCATTCGTGATTCCGACTGTGTAAAACGATGCATCTGTTGCACATGCATGCAGCATGCATTGCCTATTTACCTCGATCGGTGACATTCCCAGGAACTAGGAACGCAACCAACCTTCTATTGTTCTGCTAGCGGCCTGTTCCTCGCTAGTGTCGCTATTTGCGACGCCCTGGTTGTTATGTTAAAGGGAAATAATGACCTTTTTCCACTAAAATGGAGTTAGCACTTGAAATCGCCAGACGAGATCAAAATATATTGTAAATTCATCACATTTTGCATGAAAACTTTCCTACCGAAAGATATTTCAAGTTAAAGTTGATAAGCGTTCCACACTTTAAACGACCGGTACTTGCACTATTTCTGACCTTTTGTCAAGTACTTTTGGTCCTCATCAAACTGCGGGCTTTTCCTGTATTGTTTTTTTACGCAATGGAGTGGAAAATATATTGTGCGTTCTGCTTGTTGTGATTATATGCCCGGCGATCTTCTAAAACTAACAGCGATTGAAAAAAGTGGCAATAAAATCGGAAGCTCATCGATGCACATCAACGCGGCATAGTTAGTGGTTGCGACCCTCAATTTGTGAGAATCGATTCATTTGTTTTCAACATTAGGAGTTGTGTATAGTTTGTCTGTGGCTGTATATAACACTATGCTTTATTTTATCATGAAAAATAATAATTTTACCCCAAAAAAACTAACGAACAATAACACAAAACTGGCAATTAAATCAGAAGCTCATCGATGCACATCGACGGCGACCTATTTAGCGTCGGCGATTTGTTTACAAAGTCATTGTCATGCTTCTCGGCGCACTTAACCATTTCGGCGCACTTGGCGAGTTGTTCCTGATTAGTATACCCAAGTCCCGTAGCAGGCTTTGTTAATGACGTCACTGGTGCCATTCTTGTGTAGCATTGCAAAATATATCTGATTTGGAGTTGAAAGCTAATTAAAGACTTATTCAAATTATTGTTTTTAAGTTTGAATTTTCTTGTTAATCATTATTAAAGGTATTTTATCACTGTATTTCATAGTAGTTGACACTTCAGAAACTTGTGACGTAATAATATTGTATCCAATATGCATTTCCCTCACCTTTTGCTATTGTGGCGCAGTGCCGAGTGCTTTGCGAATACTAGCTTGCCTGGGGTTCAATTCATTCCGCTCTTATTTTATTCGAGTTGGTATAGTTTGCATGTTGTTGTTATTCATGACTTATACTGATAGTCAGTCATGCATCACGGATGCTTCACGGATTGCTTCACGGATCAGAGTGCTGCTCGAACGCACGCTAGTAGCGCTTTCGTTCTCCATGGCAACCAGGCGTGAGCCAATGAAAAGCCAGAATGTATTCCCTTTCTGGCTTTTGATTGGCTGACGCCTGGTTGCCATGGAGAACGAAAGCGCTACTAGCGGGTGTCCGAGCAGCGCTCAGTTCGATCGGAAATGTCACAGAGCCTCCACAAATGCCGCACTCGATGTTAACAATGGTAGGGAAGGACGAATTTGTCAATGACCTTCATGAAGTACACAAGGTACTTGTTTTGTATTTTTCCAAACTTACAACTTTGAATTTGGGAATAATTTTATTTAATTCTTAAATTTAAATAAAATAACTTTAAAAACATAACGGTAGCCTAAGAAATTGTTGCTAACAAAATCAAAAGGTCATTATTTCCCTTTAAAGGGACATTGCCACCTTTCTGAAAGTTGTCAAATATACGCCAGTTGTACCCGAAAATAGGAAGTAAGTGCTGCTGAAAACGATGGTGATATGTTTTTTCTCGAAAACGACACTTAACTTGATAAAAATTAAGTTGTTTAAATTTGGGATGATGACGTCATATTGAGCTCTAGAGAGCTATATAGAAATCCTTTACGCTGCCAAAATATGGGACATTTTTTCCAGACAATTCTGGCGCTTTGAATACAAAACCAACCATTGAAACGTATCACGTATGCTTCTTCGTACACCACCGTCAAACTAGGAGCAGATTTATTCCAAATGTAGTTTGATATTTGAGGCATCTCGATTTCGCTGAAAATTGATACACTGACCATATCCGATACGCTGATCACGAATCCAATGTTTTTTTTTTATCTGGGATTGTTTCGTACCTTACGAAATACGGACGGTTATACATACATACGAACAGGGACGTCGGAACTATGTTTAAGTTGGGGGGGGGGGGGGGGCGGAGGCATTCTGAAGTCGATTCTTTCCATGCAACGCCCATAGGCGTAATGGTAAAATCAAAAATGTGTGGGGGGGGGGGGGGGGGGGGGGCTTCCCCCCCCTGTTCCTACGCCTATGCATACGTAGGTCCGCCGGGTATCTCGATTTCGCTGAAAATTGGTCCACAAACCATGTCCGATGCGCTGATCACGAATCCAATGTTTTTGGTCTTGGATTTTCGTATCTTACGAAATACGGACGGTCATACATACGAAGGTCCGCCGTGTATCTCGATTTCGCTGAAAATTTGTGTACAGAGTACAGACCATACAGCATACTTAGGACACTGATCACGAAATCTTCCGTTTGATATTCCGATTTGTATTCTTGATGATTTTATTTCGCAGACAGTGTAATGCTTTCTACATTTATTTTCGTATCGCAGTGCAGGGAACAGTTAACAGTATCATACACGACATTGTGCCCACCCTTGACTAGCCAGATGCAACAACCTGATCAACTATTATCAAACCGAAATGTGCTTCCTTCACGAATAATGCGACAAAATGCATCCTTTGGTTACCAAAACCACACGACAGTGTCCCTATTCAGCCTTTACCGAGCAAAATAAAAAAAGGTACCGTACAACACAGCCATCCAGATTATTTAAATGAGAACGATCTGCTTCAGGCAAAAACGCAGGTGAAGGGAAGGGAAATAGGCCGGCCGGAAGCGGGCGGCCACCTTGCTGCGCTCGGTCAGCTGGCCAGCCCTGCCTGCCTCCTTCGAGGGACGCTTGGCCGCTGAGCTCGGCTCCGACTCGGACTGGGGCAGACGCTTCTTTACCGCCTGTGGGTAGAGAGGGGCGGTCAACTCAAGGGGGGGGGGAGCTCAGGTCATGGCACGACCACACCAACATACAGTACAACAACCAGCGTACAACAACCAGGGCCAGACACAGCAGCAGGTCACATGGGATCAGACACAGCGGCAGGTCACACGGGTCAGACACAGCAACAGGTCAAACGGGTCAGACACAGCAGCAGGTCACACAGGTCAGACACAGCAGCAGGTCACATGGGTCAGACACAACAGCAGGTCACACAGGTCAGACACAGTGGCAGGTCACAGGTCAGACACAGTGGCAGGTCACACAGGGTCAGACACAGCAGCAGGTCACACAGGGTCAGACACAGTGGCAGGTCACACAGGTCAGACACAGTGGCAGGTCACACAGGGTCAGACACAGTGACAGGTCACACGGGGTCAGACACAGTGGCAGGTCACACAGGGTCAGACACAGTGGCAGATCACACGGGGTCAGACACAGTGGCAGGTCACACAGGGTCAGACACAGTGGCAGGTCACACGGGGTAAGACACAGGGTAAAACACTTTCTGTCAGTGCACCATCTTATGTACAGTATGACGTCACAGCATCATATGGTAACATCAGAAAAACAGAGGCATTGTGCACCAGGGCAGCATTTCCATATTTCTTCTGACGAAGCTGTTATTATTATAAATAGGTTAGATTAGGTTAGGTTGCATTAATACATTGGACAACTTATTTACGCTTTAGGGTTAGGTTTTGTCTACAAGATGGTCTGGGGGTCTGGGGTACAACAGCTCCCAGTAGGGCTGCAGCGCAGTGAGCGGATTGTTCTAAACGTTGGTCCCTGTAACCGTAATTGCTGTAAAGGTTAGGTCAGGTTTGATTATGTTATTATAATTGCTTCCTGACACACCCTGGTTAGGTTTAATGCCTTTGTCAGAAGAAATATGGAATTTTTGCTGTGGTGCACATTGCAGCTGCTTTTCTGATGTTACCATATGCTGCCATACTGTGAATGGAATTACATGGCGCACTGACAGGTACCTACCTGAGTCGAATATTACCTACCTGTATCACTTTTGGTCAAATAATCTTACATTTCCGTAATTTATAATTTTGCTCACTGAACAATCAACAATGAACATCATCACTAGCAAACATATTGATAGAACACCACTGGCAGATACAGTTGCAGTTGAATACCAGTGGGCATAGCCCCTGCCAAATGTGAACAAAATGCAGAAAATTGGCATGTTTCAGCATTTCATATACAATATAAGCAACTTTTATTTGGTGAAATGTGTTTTGAAATCCTCCTCAGGGTAACGTAAAAGTACAATTTCCTCTTTCAATTTTGTAATGTGTCAAAACCTTCTTTTCAATCTTAAAATAATAGCATGTGGCACATTTTCCCACTTATTTTTTTTACAAAAGTATCTGTCATAGGCGTCTGATTACCCAAATATTTTTCTCCTAATGCTAAACAAATTGTCTTTTGTCTGGCTTATGCTCTTGTGATATTTGAAACGATAATCACAGCATAATTAGTGAATACGTTGATAGGAAAATAGGAACCTGTTGGGCCGTTAGCTGTTGGTAAATGAAATAGCATGACGACTCACCTGTACACCGTAGTATAAATCTTTGACTCGCCACACACAACACAGGGTATTCGAGGCATACCTGATTGCTCTTAAATTGAAATTATTGACTTAAAAAGATTCAAACTGGTCAAATGTTGATGGCACGGCGTAACACATCAATCAACAATCAAACATCCCGATTCGCGATCATAGAAAATCAAGGTTTCATTCCAAACAAGTACACCCGGCCATAACGAGAGCTGACGTCATCGGTACAAAACTCCATATAAGGGTGGGCCTTACTAAGGTCCAAATTTTAAAATCACAATTGAATTTCTCTTAGACCAGATATCTGTGTTTGTTTTCAATGTTACCCCCTAAGTTTCGCTCTAAGGCCACTAACTTAGCTATCTCAACTCAAAACTAGTGTTAAGGTGGGAATGTCCCTTTAAGCGCAGTTCATTTAATGAGGAGAGCCGACATGTCCTTCGTGTCCCGGCGTTTCAATAAAGCCTGTGCCGGACGTGTGCGAATGCCATGTGGTGGGAAGTCCTACTGAATTGCTGGTATTAGCAAGAGCGTGAACATAAGTATGTATTCCAAGCAATGCAGTGCCTCATCGTTAACATCAGACCTGCAGCAATCCGGGTATTATTATGACGCGGTGATGTACGGCACATACCGGGTGTCCGGAGAAAAAAAAACATACTCTGGATTTTAGCTCGTGCTTCAATATGCACGTGCCAATTTTTTTGAAACTTGTCATGATTATAGCTGAGAACGTGGCAAACCCGACGAACACAGAAATATGTCCTTTGAGATGGTTTTTTTAATATTGCAAAGGCGTGTTGTGTGGAAGCCTACATTCCAGGGTGTGTTCCAGGGTGTCCGGAAAAAAGATACTGTGATTTTCCGTAATAATTTCGGTTATAAACAAGCAATATTACAAATTCGAGTATCGTTAAATTCACCAGTTCATGGCAAAACAGATAAGCCATGCCATTTGTACATGCACTGCCTCTGTCAGCCTCAAGGCGGTGGTGGCGTGGGCACCCTATTCCCCGGACCTCAGTCCATTGGATTCCTTTCTGTGGGGAGACCGTGTTTACAAATGGCAAGGACCGTGTTTACGAATACAATCCCAGAACAACAGAAGACCTGAAGCGCGCCATCCTCGCAGAAGTCGGCCGCATGCCCTCAGCAATGATCAACAAAGCTGTCGACCATCTGCAGACTGTGCGACTCCCTCAGCTGATCCGCCGGAAGGGGGCGCTCATCGAGCATCTTCTGTAGGAGGCTGCACTGTGAGCTGTGACCGACAGAGGGAGTCTCTGTACAAATGTCATGCATTATCTGTTTTGCCATGAACCGGTGAATATAACGATACTCGATTTTGTTCAATATTGTTTGTTTATAGCCGAAATTATTACCGAAAATCACAGTATCTTTTTATCCGGACACCCTGGAACACACCCTGGAATGTAGGCTTCCACACAAAACGCCTTTTCAATATTAAAACACAAACAGCTCAAAGGACTTGTTTCTGTGTTCATCGAAAGTTTCACCTTACATTTATGTGGGGTACATCCCTTTCACTCGGCATATGTAGCAAGAACCCACATGACCTCCCTCATGCACGTGCCATGCACGTGCAAACTGCAGTATTTACATATTTTAGCTATAATGACCTATTTTCGTTTCATTCTTTGGCCACACAAAGGGCTCAAACACAAAACAGACAAGTGTCTGTGACGCGTAACTATGTTACCTATATGCCTGCAAAGTTTAGCCCGCACAGGTTGAAAGGTGCGTGCGGTGGGGCGGTTAGTGCTTTGCTGTGGTCAATATCCTCCACTTTCTTAAAATCCTTACTTGTGAGGGAGTATCTCGACAACGCCAAGCATCGCGTCCACGCACTTTTGGTACAGGCATTATGAGTGTCACACCTCTCTTCAGTGTCACCAGCATCGTCATGTCACCGGTGGCGCGGGCAAAAGTGGTCCCCATACAATAGGCACCGTAAGGCTATCTTTAGGGCGATATTGTGCAAAACTGAACCATTAACTTGTTTTCCTTGTTTGGTCACCACCAGCCAATGTTGTGTGCTAAACATCCACAAAGTGGATTTGAGATTGAAATCCGGTGACAGGCGCTAGCGCTGCGCAACAGCAAAAAATGCAGTGAACCTCCATTCCGGAGAAATGATGTTTTAAAAATGCTTGATATATATATATATATATATATATATATATATATATATATATATATATATATATATATATATATATATATATATATATATATATATATATATATATATATATATATATATATATATATATATATATATATATATATATATATATATATATATATATATATATATATATATATATATATATATATATATATATATATATATATATATATATATATATATATATATATATATATATATATATATATATATATATATATATATATATATATATATATATATATATATATGCACAGATGCACACCACACCCCGACTCCACCACTTGTTATAAACGCTACAGATGCCCGCAACCGCCATACATCATCCAAGCGGTCGGCATCCATAAGGGGTGCAAGCTGCACCCCCTCAGGGGAGAGGGTGCGACCATTTTCTCGTAAAGTCTTCTGGTTTCTGAAATTTTCGAGTTACCGACACCAAACTTGGTGCACCAATAGAGCTCGACGAGTGCTTTTTGGCGCTGTGTCACTTTGGGTGATCGGGTGCTGAATGCGCGTGTGGTGCACGTGCAGGCGGTTTTCACCCCTGTTTCAGAAATGGTCGTTTCCGCTCACAAGATACCGAAACTGGGCGCGATAATTGTCCTCGGTTGTGTGTATTGACACACAACACATGCATTCCAAGGCATTCCGATTGCCCCGAGGGGTGCACCTGGCACGTGCACAGGGTATCCCGTTGCGCACCGTTCTGCCATATCAGGCGAACTACGCCTTCTAGAGCGTTTCAATTTGGCACAGTGGTACATGTACACACATCATGGTCGTTGCAAGTTACTTTGACCGCATCATGACCTGCACGTGCGCCATGGTCCCCCTCATATGTAAGGATATGTGTAAGGCGTTATTGTGAAAAATTGAACCGTTAACTTTTTCCTTATTGTGCCCATAGACAGCCAATGTGTTCTAAACACCCTCAAGGTGGGTTAGCGATTGAAATCTTGTGACAGGCGCTAGAGCGAAAAAGGTACTGAACCACCATTCCGGAGAAATAATGTAGTATAGAGTCGGCTGTGACCGACTTGTTGGAAGTTTGCCGTCGTACCACAGCCACAGTTTCTGGCCGATTGGTTTCAAACTTACAGGATTTCATCAGGTCATAGGTACCCACAACTAATCTCGTTTTGCTAAATATCGGTGACCTAAGGTCGGGTCAATTTCGTGACCTACCCATTATAAGTAAATCGGGAAATATTCAAATGCATCCAATTTCGAGGATATGCATGACATCAGTCCAATTCCTTCAGTATCATGCTATCATAGGTCATTATTGATCATCCAGATACAATTTTTGTTCCGTGATCCCTGCAGTGTCAGCCGAGGTCATCCAAGGTCACCAACACTTTGTTGTCCATATCTCTCGACAGAATGAAGATAGAGAAGTGCAACCGTCACCAATGTGTTTGTGTCGTCGAGACACGTCTCCCAATATGCAGCATGACCTACTTGGGTCACCACTTGACCTTGACCTGAGGTCAAATCTTTAGGATGACCTAACCTGGTCAAAAAGAATATGATTCAAAGCCTCTTGACGAGACAAACACGATTCCGTCAACATTATTGCCCTATATTTATTAGATAAAACGCTATTTGCAATAAACTATGATTTCTCCGAAATGGAGGTTCAGTACATTTTTTGCTCTAGCGCCTGACACAAGATTTCAATCGCTAACCCACCTTAAGGGTGTTTAGAACACGTCATTGGCCGTCTACGGGCACAATAATGAAAAAAGTTAATGGTTCAATTTTCCACAATAACGCCTTACACATTCCCTTACATATGAGGGGGACCATGGCGCACGTGCAGGTCCTGACCTCGATTCGGTCAAAGTAACTTGCAATGACCATGGTGTGTGTACATGTACCACTGTGCCAAATTGTAGCGCTCTAGGAGGCGTAGTTCGCCTGATATGGCAGAACGGTGCGCAACGGGATACCCTGTGCACGTGCCAGGTGCACCCCTCGGGGCAGTCGGAATGCCAAGGAATGCATGTGTCGTGTGTCAATACACACAACCGAAGACAATTATCGCGCCCAGTTTCGGTATCTTGTGAGCGGAAACAACCATTTCTGAAACAGGGGGTGACAACCGCCTGCACGTGCACCGCACGCGCATTCAGCACCCGATCACCCAAAGTGACACAGCGCCAGAAAGCACTCGTCGAGCTCTATTGGTGCACCAAGTTTGGTGCCGCTATCTCGAAAATTTCAGAAACCAGAAAACTTCACGAGAAAATGGTCGCACCCTCTCCCCTGAGGGGGTGCAGCTTGCACCCCTTACGGATGCCGACCGCTTGGATGGTGTATGGCGGTTGCGGGTATCTGTATCGTTTATAACAAGTGGTAGAGTCGGGGTGTGGTGTGCATCTGTGCATATATATATATATATATATATATATATATATATATATATATATATATATATATATATATATATATATATATATATATATATAGATAGATAGATAGATAGATAGATAGATAGATAGATAGATAGATAGATAGATAGATAGATAGATAGATAGATAGATAGATAGATAGATAGATAGATAGATAGATAGATAGATAGATAGATAGATAGATAGATAGATAGATAGATAGATAGATAGATAGATAGATAGATAGATAGATAGATAGATAGATAGATAGATAGATAGATAGATAGATAGATAGATAGATAGATAGATAGATAGATAGATAGATAGATAGATAGATAGATAGATAGATAGATAGATAGATAGATAGATAGATAGATATATATATATATATATATATATATATATATATATATATATATATATATATATATATATATATATATATATCAAGCATTTCTAAAACATCATTTCTCATTTCTCCGGAATGGAGGTTTACTGCATTTTGTTTTTGCTGTAGCGCCTGTCACCAAATTTCAATCTCAAACCCACTTTGTGGATGTTTAGCACACATCATTGGCTGGTTGTGACCAAACAAGGAGAAAATAATGACCTTTTTATTTTGTTAGCAACAATTTCTTAGGCTACCGTTATGGTTTTAAAATTATTTTATTTAAATTTAAGAATTAAATAAAATTATTCCCAAATTCAAAGTTGTAAGTTTGGAAAAAATACAAAACAAGTACCTTGTGTACTTCATGAAGGTCATTGACAAATTCGTCCTTCCCTACCATTGTTTACATCAAGTGCGGCATTTTTGGAGGCTCTGTGACGTTTCCGATCAAACTGAGCGCTGCTCGGACACACGCTGGTAGCGCTAGTAGCGCTTTCGTTCTCCATGGCAACCAGGCGTCAGCCAATCAAAAGCCAGAAAGGGAATACGTTCTGGCTTTTCATTGGCTCACGCCTGGTTGCCATGGAGAACGAAAGCGCTACTAGCGTGCGTTCGAGCAGCGCTCTGATCCGGGAAGCAATCCGTGAAGCATCCGTGATGCATGACTGACTATCAGGATAAGTCATGAATAACAACAACATGCAAACTATACCAACTCGAATAAAATAAGGGCGGAATGAATTGAACCCCAGGCAAGTTAGTATTCGCAAAGCACTCGGCACTGCGCCACAATAGCAAAAGGTGAGGGAAATGCATATTGGATACAATATTATTACGTCACAAGTTTCTGAAGTGTCAACTACTATGAAATACAGTGATAAAATACCTTTAATAATGATTAACAAGAAAATTCAAACTTAAAAACAATAATTAATAAGTCTTTAATTAGCTTTCAACTCAAAATCAGATATATTTTGCAATGCTACACAAGAATGGCACCAGTGACGTCATTAACAAAGCCTGCTACGGGACTTGGGTATACTAATCAGGAACAACTCGCCACAATGGTTAAGTGCGCCGAGAAGCATGACAATGACTTTGTAAACAAATCGCCGACGCTAAATAGGTCGCCGTCGATGTGCATCGATGAGCTTCCGATTTAATTGCCAGTTTTGTGTTATTGTTTGTTAGTTTTTTTGTGAAAAATTATTCTTTTTCATGATAATATAAAGCATAGTGTTATATACAGCCACCGACAAATTATACAATACTCCTAATGTTGAAAACAAATGAATCGATTCTCACAAATTGAGGGTCGCAACCACTAACTATGCCGCCGTTGATGTGCATCGATGAGCTTCCGATTGTATTGCCACTTTTTCCAATCGCTGTTAGTTTTAGAAGATCGCCGGGC
>JAXIVJ010007112.1:2500-5000 GCA_036785665.1 Chirona hameri
CCACACCCACACCCACACCCACACCCCACCACCCCACACCACCCCCACACCCACACCCACACCCACACCCACACCCACACCCACACCCACACCCACACCCCCCACACCCACACCCACACCCACACCCACACCCACACCCACACCCACACCCACACCCACACCCACACCCACACCCCCACCACCCACACCCACCCCCCACCCACACCCACACCCACACCCACACCCCACACCCACACCCACACCCACACCCACACCCACACCCACACCCACACCCACCCCACACCCACACCCACACCCACCACCCCACACCCCACCCACACCCACACCCACACCCACACCCCACACCCACACCCACACCCACACCCCACCCACCCACACCCCACCACCCCACCACCCACACCCACACCCACACCCCACCCACACCCACACCCACACCCACACCCACACCCCACCCACACCCACACCCACACCCCACCCCCACCCACACCCACCCCCCCCACCCCCCACCCACACCCACACCCACCCCCCACACCCACACCCACACCCACACCCACACCCACACCCACACCCACCCCACCCACACCCACACCCACACCCACACCCACACCCACACCCACACCCACACCCACACCCACACCCCCACCCACACCCACACCCACACCCACACCCACACCCACCCCACACCCACACCCACACCCCACCCACACCCCCACACCCACACCCCACACCCCACACCCACACCCCACACCCACACCCACACCCACACCCACACCCCCACCCACCCCACACCCACACCCACACCCCACACCCACACCCACACCCACACCCACACCCACACCCACACCCACACCCACACCCACCCCACACCCACCCCACACCCACACCCCCACCCACACCCACACCCACACCCACCCCCACACCCACACCCACACCCACACCCACACCCACACCCCACACCCACACCCACACCCACCCCCCCACACCCACACCCACACCCACACCCACACCCACACCCACACCCACACCCCCACCCACACCCACCCCCACACCCCACACCCACACCCACACCCCACCCACCCCACACCCACACCCCCACCCACACCCCACCACCCCACACCCACCCCACACCCACACCCACACCCACACCCACACCCACACCCACACCCACACCCACACCCACACCCACACCCACCCACCCACACCCACACCCACACCCACACCCACACCCACCCCCCACACCCCCACCCCCCACCCCCCCCCCCACACCCACACCCACACCCACACCCACACCCACCCCCACACCCACACCCACACCCACACCCACACCCACACCCACCCCCCACCCACCCCCACCCACACCCACACCCCCCCCACCCCACACCCCACCCCCACACCCACACCCACACCCACCCCCACACCCACACCCCACACCCCACCCACCCCCACACCCCACACCCACACCCACACCCCCACCCCACCCCACCCCCACACCCACACCCCCCCCCCCCACACCCACACCCACCCCCCACACCCACACCCCACACCCCACACCCACACCCACACCCACACCCCCACCACACCCCACCCCACCCCCACACCCACACCCACACCCACACCCACACCCACACCCACACCCACACCCACACCCACACCCACACCCACACCCACACCCACACACCCACACCCACACCCACACCCACACCCACACCCACACCCACACCCACACCCCACCACCCCACACCCACACCCACACCCACCCCCCACACCCACACCCCACCACACCCACACCCACCCCACACCCACACCCACACCCACACCCACACCCACACCCACACCCACACCCACACCACCCCACACCCACACCCACACCCACCACCCACCCACACCCACACCCACACCCACACCCACACCCACACCCACACCCACACCCACACCCACACCCACACCCACACCCACACCCACACCCACACCCACACCCACACCCACACCCCCACACCCACACCCACACCCACACCCACACCCACACCCACACCCACACCCACACCCACCACACCCACACCCCACACCCACACCCACACCCACACCCCACCCACACCCACACCCACACCCACACCCACACCCACACCCACACCCACACCCACCACACCCACCACCCCCACACCCACACCCACACCCACACCCCCACACCCACACCCCACCACCCCACACCCACACCCACACCCACACCCCACACCCACACCCACACCCACACCCACACCCACACCACACCCACCCCCACACCCCACCCCACACCCACACCCACACCCACACCCACACCCACACCCACACCCACACCCACACACCCACACCCACACCCACACCCACACCCACACCCACACCCACACCCACACCCACACCCACACCCACACCCACACCCACACCCACACCCACACCCACACCCCCACCCACACCCACACCCACACCCACACCCACACCCACACCCACCCCCACACCCACACCC
>JAXIVJ010007112.1:7500-60000 GCA_036785665.1 Chirona hameri
ACACACACACACACACACACACACACACACACACACACACACACACACACACACACACACACACACACACACACACACACACACACACACACACACACACACACACACACACACACACACACACACACACACACACACACACACACACACACACACACACACACACACACACACACACACACACACACACACACACACACACACACACACACACACACACACACACACACACACACACACACACACACACACACACACACACACACACACACACACACACACACACACACACACACACACACACACACACACACACACACACACACACACACACACACACACACACACACACACACACACACACACACACACACACACACACACACACACACACACACACACACACACACACACACACACACACACACACACACACACACACACACACACACACACACACACACACACACACACACACACACACACACACACACACACACACACACACACACACACACACACACACACACACACACACACACACACACACACACACACACACACACACACACACACACACACACACACACACACACACACACACACACACACACACACACACACACACACACACACACACACACACACACACACACACACACACACACACACATGCGCGCGCGTAAATATCGGAATCTGAACTGCCTGATGGAAATGTGCAGATGGATGTGGTGTTGCTGTACTGTTGAAATGCTGATCTTGTTATTGGTTGTGTTTTGGAGGGTTGACAGTATGATTTGATCTCTGTGGTATATCAACAATACAAAAATAAAAAAATGTAAGAAATTCATGACGTCATTTTTTTAATAACTTTTTTTTTGACTTTTTTGACTAGATAGGAATAAATAATTACATTTTCTGTATTTGTTAAACAAAACTGGTATAGGAACATGCCTTTTTATTTACATTTACCAATTTCTCATTTTGAGGTTTTCTGACAGAGCAAAATCGCTGTTCTGGACGTGGTCGATCGAGGTCATTCACTTGACTTGGAAGGTCACTCGTTGACCCGAAACCTAAAAATGGCATACCGTTAGATTCCAAACATGACAGGCAACATGTTGGTTCTTACCGCGTTGTTCTATGTTGCTTGGTTTGGAAGTTAACAGGGGGGGGGGGTCGTTTTAGGACCCCCCGTAGGGCGAAGGTGAAAAAAACTCCCGTACGGCGATGGTTAATACAACCTGACCTGAGGCTGAGGTCAAGTCAATGTCTGGTCATTTATATCAATGGATTGGTCTCGGTAAGCCAAATACAACGGTGAAAACACCATTGTTCTACCATTATTTGGTAAAGAGTTATTGAAAAGCCATAAGAGAATTCTCGAAAAGCCATACATGACCTGGGGGTCATCCGAGTTGACCTCGTAGAGGTCAAAGTGTTTTTTTTATTTTGGCTCAAGTGGTGGATCTGGTGAAAACTGGTCAAATTTAGCCTTTTCCTATGGATTTGTACGTGTTTTAATTTGCCCCCATTGACTTATAATGGGGAGGTTACGAAATCGACCAGACCTTAGGTCACCGATATGAAAAATTCGAGATAAATGAATTTTAGGTAAATATGACCTGATAACATCCTGTGAGTTTCAAACCGTTCGGTCAATCATGTTGGCTGTGGCACGACCGCAACCTTTTTTTGGAGATGGGGTCACTTGACTTGACCTGGTGACCTGACCTGAGATGACTTGAGGTCAAATTTGTTTGCAACATGTGGGTAATTGATGCCCAAACAGCTGCGCCCGTTTGTCTGCTATTCATGAAAAACTCGGGGGAGGAGGAGGGGGCGGAAATCAGCCCAGCAGGCAGTACACGTGTTTAATAGCCTCGTGACATAAAGCAGCAACGTATCTTTTCATGATTTTATTAGGAAAAAAATAGATCATACTTTTTTCATATAAATAAAAATATAAAATATATATAAAAAATATTATACAAATCGTAATTTGCATTTTATTTTTGCTGGAAAACGTATTTTAAAATAAATTTTCCACAACAAAATCACAAGGGTTCTCTCTCTATACGATCCACAAAACGGGCTTCGCGCCATTCAGTTTGGCCGTGTAGAGGAATCCTTCACGCTTGAGTGACGTCATACAACCAAACTCACTTGGCACCCCTTGATATTGAGGTCTGGTGCGCATCCGCACTCGATGGAGAGCTGAAGCGACGATTGCTCGTCCAACTAGGCATTTTTATCCCACGAGAAAAACAATAAGGAACCTTCGATTAAATTAAATTTCTGACGTAAGTTAGAAAGAGTTTAGAGCGAAGATGACGCGGAAATCGAGACAAACTAGTCGTGAGCAGAACACGACTGGAAGTCAGAAGCAATCAATTGACAGCGACTGCAACCGTGTGAAGGCGGAGGTCAGTGGAGGAGTGAGGAACTCTAGTTATTGAATGTGTGTATGTGTGCGAAAGAGGTGAAGTGTTGAGAGGAAAAGTCGACCTGTGAAAAATAACAAAAACGACCCAGCGACGCAGGAAATAAGACGGGCAACTCAACGGCCCGACGTCCGAACCCCGACGGCAGCTCCAGGCAACCGATGGGGTCCGTGCCTGAGCGTGTGGGACCAGCAGCCGGGGTGTATTGAGGCCCGGCACATGCCGGAGCGTAATTAGGGACGGACCAAAAACGCTCTGTCGCGGAATGACGGGAGGAAGCGGTTCCTGCTCGATAAAGTTACACAATCGAGTTTGAACTCGATTGTGTAGGTCAGACAGACCACTCTGTGTAGTGTTAAACGCCGGTCCCAAGGAGCTTACTTAATCGTCTGCATCTTAACGACTGTCGTCTCAGTGATGATTTACAGATATTAGGGTGAGTCCTACGTACCTGTTGCGGGAGCGCACACTGAAACTCAAACGTCTTCTCGTACTCTGTATTGGGCGTACACAGTGATAACAGCCGGTCGCCGTGACCGTCCTCGCCCGAATGCCCGCCGCGCCGCTCCCCGCTCCGCTCCGCTCCGGCCCACCGCCAGAGGCGGGTCACGTGACCCGGTGTCGGGTCAGCGGCCAAGGGCGGCGCCAGGCACGCGGCGCCCGGCGGTGCCAGGCAGCCGCCGCCCGTAACACCCCTCCCCCTTAAACGAAACATGGCTCTTATTAGGGCAGTACACTGATACAGTGCAAAACACCAACCCAATGAACAGCACCGGAACACCCTCGTACTCCCCAACCTCCACCAAACTAACAATAGCACACACGTAACAAAAACACATCCGAGGCGGCCTCCAACCGTGCGACACCTACTCCTCTCCGAGTCTCAGCCAGCCTGGCAGAAGGTGCAGCCGCTGCCGGCGGTGTTGCCACCACCGAGCCGCTCCCCCTCAGTTCCGTTATAGCGTTGCGGAGCTCCTTGGTTTCCAGCTCTCTCCTCGTCCTCTCCTCGTTGAGCGCCACCCAGAGGCGGTCCAGCTCAGGGTCCCTGGAGCCCATCTGAAAAGCTTTTATTGACTCATTACATGTTCCACCTCTTTGGCACACAATGACCTATGCATAAATCAGATATGAGCAAATACACAGTATACTATTACGTCTTGCACCAGAATACACACATCCCATATGCACGATCGAACTGAAGCACCAGATATCAGACCCCGGTTCTCTCAGTCTCCCGCCTGGTAACGCTCAGGCGGCCGCGAAACCCGCCCCGACCTCGTTATGTATGGCGCTGAGGGCACTACCTCCCTCTGAGCGTTCCTGGCCTGCTCATCCGGAGCTCCCTTGGTTCCCATCAGCAGCATGAGGGGCACATGTACGTTGTGCTGATGCCCCAAAGCGTCCCTCACCCTTCCCTCCCCCGGGACCTCACCGTCTCTGGACCGATTGCAAGGATCAGGAGAAGTCAACTGTGTCGGGTCGTTCAGTCGGGGGATGAACCACTTCAGGTCGTTGTGGTGTACACGGCGCGTCTTGCCATTCCCATCTTGCACTTTGTACGTGACCTCCTTTCCTGGTGTCCCTCGCTTATCGATGATGGTCACTGGCCCTTTGAACGGCAAGCCCAACTTCGGTTTTCCACCTACAGCAGCGGTGTAGTCACGTACCCATACTCTCGACCCTATGGAGTACGCAGTGTACCTCACCCTGCTATCATGGCGAACCGCCATTCGAGCAGCCGCTCTGGACGAAGCTGCCTTCACTTGTACAAACGCCTGTCTCATGGTTTTCAGCCGGCTGTTCAGGAACGTTTGGGCTGGCATTATAGCGTCAGCTGGACCGTAGACCACGTCCAGAGGTAGACGAGGCTCGAAGCCATGGATCAGATAGAATGGAGTGTACCCGGTGGTCTCATGGACAGACGAGTTGTAGGCCATCGCGTACGACCT
Organism: Chirona hameri; assembly: GCA_036785665.1. Lineage (NCBI taxonomy): Eukaryota > Metazoa > Arthropoda > Thecostraca > Balanomorpha > Balanidae > Chirona > Chirona hameri. The sequence continues at coordinate 11,894 of JAXIVJ010007112.1, forward strand.
GATACCCCCATCCCAATCGAGGCCCTGGCTGTCGATATATTTCGACACCATGTCCTTCAGCGTCCGCATGAAGCGCTCCACCATACCATCGCTCTGTGGATGATATGGTGTCGTCCTGGTCTTGTGGATGCCGAGCTTCTTGTACAGCTCCCGCATCATCAGCGACTCGAACTGGGCACCCTGATCCGTATGAATCCGCTCGGGGACCCCAAGCTCCTGGATCCAGTGAAGGAGTTCCTCCATCACCGTCTCTGACTTCTGGTTTGGCATCGGAAAAATTCGCACAAACTTCGAGAAGTAGTCCATGACCACGAGAACGTATCTATTCCCCTTTGATGACACAGGCATCTCCGTGATGTCCATGGCTATCCTCTCGAAGGGCCGAGATGCGACCTCGGTGACCATCGGGGCCCGCCGCTTGGGCGCGGGCTTATACCGTCGCTGGCACAGCGTGCATGAGGCACAGAAGCCTCTGATGTCCTCATTCATCCCTGGCCAGACAAACCGAGCTTTTACCCGGGCGATAGTCCGTCTTCGTCCCATGTGCCCGCATGAAGGGTCATCGTGCGCCAGTCGGATGATCTCGGTCCGTATGGTCTGAGGTACGGCCGCCTGGAATTGCTGACCAGAGGCGACTCCGATTACCCCATTTCGAACCCGTACTTTGGTCCAGTGCTTCCTAAGCACGCTCCACCCTGCGAAATCTGATGGCTTAGGTATTTCCTTCTTCCCACACGCTTCTCTCAGCTCGGACAGTGTTGGATCGTCAGCCTGTGCCTTGGAGAGTGAATGAGGAAGGGTCTGGTCTTCTCCACTGTGCCCCGTGGCTGTTGGCCTTGTCGTGGTGGATGACGCTGATCCCACAGTCAGCTCGGAGAAAACAGCCGCCGGGACCACTGAGATTACCACCACCTCAGGCGAACCGCCCCCCGAGTGCACGGGCGAACCGCCCACTGCCGAGTTCGGCATCGTCTCCTCGCGCCGCCCATCTGCTGAGGCTGGAGGATGGCCAGCACTACCGCCCTGAGCTGAGGGTTCGTCGAATCTGATGCCGGCTGATACCTGTGGCGGCCTACGGGACAGTGCATCGGCATTCCCGTGCGTCACACCGCTGCGGATCCGGACCTTGAAGTCGAAGGAACTCAGCTCGACCGCCCATCGACCGCGACGTCCTGTGCCATCTCGCTCTACGGCGATCGATTCGGGAATGTTTGCCAGCGGCTTGTGGTCGGTCACCACTTCGAACCTAGCTCCTACAGTATACTGGCGGAAATGTCTAATGCCATGGACAATGGCCCAGAGCTCCTTGTCGTAAGTGGGCCATTTCGATTGCTGTTTCGTCAGCGCCTTGCTCTCGTACGCGATCACCTTTTCCACATCCCCAGTGCGCTCAGCTAGCACAACACCAACCGCTGAGTTACACGCGTCGGTGTACATGACGAACGTCCCTTCACATGTCGGCAGCGCCAATACAGGAGGTGATGCCAGGGTTGACTTCAGCCGCTCGAATGCGCTTCGCATGGGCTCTGACCATTTGATTCGCCCCTCCGCCACTGATGCGTCTCTGAGAGGCTTTGTGATCGCCGCGTATCCATGAATGAAACGTGCGTAATACCCGCACAGACCCAAGAAACTCTTCATTTCCTCTTCCGATACAGGCAGCGGCCAGGCCATGACCTTTTCCACGTTGTGTGGATCTGGACGGATCCCCTCCTCAGAGACGAGATGGCCAAGGAAGGTCACCTCTCTACGCGCGAATCGACATTTTTGTGCTTTGAGCTTCAACCTTGCCGCTCGGATCCGCCTGAAAACTTCCTGGAGTGTGGCTAAATGTTCTTCCTCAGTCCTATTGAACAGAATCACGTCATCCAGATACACCAGACAGCTCTTGGTGTCAAGGCCCGCCAGGATCAGTTCCATCAACTTTTGGAATGTGCCACTCGCGTTCTTCAAACCCATCGCCATGACTTTGAACTGATGGAGACCTTTGCCAGTTGAAAATGCTGTCTTTTCTCGATCTTCAGGCGCCATCTCTACCTGCCAATACCCGGTAGCCATGTCCAGCGTGGTGAACCACCTCGCCTTCGACAGGGTATCGAGTGAGTCGTCGATTCGTGGGAGAGGCATGGCGAAGCCCTTCGTGACACCATTCACTGCCCTCAGGTCAACGCAGAAGCGAAAGGTTCCGTCCTTCTTGCGCACGAGCACGACCGGTGAACACCACGGGCTTTCACTCTCCTCGATGATGTCGTCTTGTAACATCTTCTCCTTCTGCTTCTCCACTTGGTCTCGCACTTTTACAGGCACCCGTCGTGGCCGTTGTTTGATCGGGGCGGCGTCACCAGTGTCGATTCTGTGCCTGGCTAAGTTTGTTTGACCGATGTCACCAGGGTGCTTACTGAAAACATCGCCATAACTCGCGAATAAATCGCACAGCTTCGCCCGCCCACTCTCGCTCAGATCGGTCAGTTCCGGCGCCAGTGATCGTTTCACCTCCGGATCCACACCTTCAGGATCATCAGGTGGAGAACCTCCACCTTCGCAGCTCGCTACTGTGTCGGCAGCGCTGTCCGGCTCCGGACACAACTCACACATGTTGTCCGGCGTGTCTCCCATTGAGAAGAACGTCCCTACATCGGACCCTTTCAGGAGTCGGACGTCCTCCACTCCGACATTCGTCAACCGGATGGCTATGGTGCCATTGGAGGCGACCGCTACCACAGCCCGCGGGATCAAGAGATCATCACAGTCAGCCATGTGGCTCGGCTCTACCATCCCACTTACAGTCCCCTCTGACAACCCCGCACTCGACCCATCAAGCGGTTGTACCATCGCGGCCACCATGATGATAGACCGACCGGGAATGGTCACAGCATCCCCGAGAACAACTCTCGCTCGAGGAGGGCGAATCTCAGGGTATGTTGGAAGAGGAAGCGTCAGCCCCCTGACGCGCAACACTCCCTGCTCGTCGTCAATGATGGTCTTGTACCGACAGCAGAAATCACGCCCGAGTATCATGTCGTAAACCAGCCCCGACACCACAGCCAACCGGGGACACACGAACGGCTCTTCCTTTATCAGGATTGGGACCTCACAGAGCACTTCGACGATGTTCAGAGGGCTGCCACCGGCCCCCTTCGCTGACCGCGAAGGTGTGATAACCTCACATCCCAGCTCTGTCCTCAATCTCTGTTGAAGACCGTCCTTAACCATTGAAAAATCTGCACCCGAATCGATCAGTGCCCATACCTCGAGGCTACCGAACTTGACCCGAACGGCTGCTGCAGTTAGTCGGGACTGGCGACACACAGCTGGCTCTTGTCCCACAGAACCAGCTGTTTCTAGTTTTCCGCCTGCTTGTTGTTTCTGGGAGCCTCTTTTGGTACCGTCCCCGGAATGCACTGCGTTGCTTGAGCCATCTGGTCGAGGAGAGAACGGCATGCCGCCATCCAGTGTCCGCTCTGACCACAGAGCAAACAGGTTGGGTGGAGTGGAACGCCAGCCCGTGCAGCAAACGGACAGTTTCTTCGAATGTGTCCCTCCCCTCCACACGAAAAGCATGTCACCTTGGTGGCCCCACGCCTTGGCTGACCGCGGTGCACTGCCGGACAATCCCGCCGCATATGCCCGGGGGCGCCACACCCGTAGCAGGTGGCCCTATTGGACATGCCTCCTGTATTAGAGCCAGCGTTTGCAACCGCGAGTACATCCAAGGAAGATCTCAGATCGCCTATCTCCTGCTCCAGCTGAGCTATCTGTGCGTCTCTGTGATCCAGCATGCTGCCCACCTCCCCGGCATTGACTGCCGACACCGCTGAACCAAGAGAAACACGTCCTGCATGCCCATCTGCCAACGGGCCGGCTGCTCGCACCGCCTGGACTACCTCCTGGCGTTTGTGCAGCTCGTTCACCATTGACACTGCCTCTGATAGTGTCCCCGGGTTCCGGTAACATAATTTTGTCTGGAGCCACTCATCCCGAAGCCCACAAATGAACCGACCTGTGAGATTTGTCATAAAAAATCTGTTATCGGCCATCGCTTCGGTGGGGACTGGGGCTGCTTCGGGGAACGCAGCCCGACCCAGCTTCTCAACCCGATCTGCAAAACTCGCGGCCGTCTCCCCTGGTGACTGGGTGACCTGTCCCAGCGCTGCCTGTGCCTGCAGAGGGTCGACAGACTTTCCAAACCGAGCCGCGAGGCACGTTTTGAGTTTGGCGTAGGCTTTATTGACCTTGTACTGGGATTGCGCACAATCCAAAGCCACGCCATCCAACAGAGGTAGAAGACGCTTAACCCGCTCATCGTCTTTGTGTTCCGTAGTTAGAGACTCAAAACGGGATATCCACCCCTCCCAGTCGTCCGTTTCTATGCCTGCAAAGCGAGGGGTACGCGACACCAGAATGGTATCGTTGAAGTCCATGATAGGATAAATTGAGACACAGCACCCTTAATAACCTGAAAAATATACCTGATCAGCCCGCTATCCGGCTTCTGGAAAATATACCCACCAAGCCCACCGCTCAGCGACTGAAGAAAAAATATCTGCCAAGCTCACCGCTCAGCATCAGAAAAATATAGTCACCAAGCCCACCGCTCGGCATCTACATATGCCCACTTATACACCGGAAAACCCTCCCGGCTATGGATAGCATCTAACAACACTAATAGTTCACTTTTAAACATATTCGTTGGAAATAGGGCTCACCTGTAAAGATGACGTCTGGAAGAAAGTCCTACCGACCGCGCCAGTGTTGCGGGAGCGCACACTGAAACTCAAACGTCTTCTCGTACTCTGTATTGGGCGTACACAGTGATAACAGCCGGTCGCCGTGACCGTCCTCGCCCGAATGCCCGCCGCGCCGCTCCCCGCTCCGCTCCGCTCCGGCCCACCGCCAGAGGCGGGTCACGTGACCCGGTGTCGGGTCAGCGGCCAAGGGCGGCGCCAGGCACGCGGCGCCCGGCGGTGCCAGGCAGCCGCCGCCCGTAACATACCTGTTGCCTGCAGCGGTCCCCGTCATTAACAACGGTATCGTCGGTGGCTTGACATAATGCTGCCGTGCAGCCCGGCAGGCGGCAACCGACGGCCACAACAACTCAGCAGAATGTGACAGGGACCTGTGAGGAATGTTGGACCAAACGACCAACATCGCCACTTCCCAAACAGATAGTATCTAAACCTGCCCTTAAACAGCGCACTTACTTATTCATCAGTGCTCCAGTACGATTCAGCACAATGCTTTACACTGGGAAATTATGCATAGTGACAAAAAATACAAACTAATCCAGAAGCCTTCACATACAATGCCATGAATTTGAACGATTCCTTTACATTAAAAAACTATCTCTTACTTGGCTTATGCTGGCTGCAAATGTTAAGGGACGAGGAGCAGAAATCAGACTCTGAGCAGAAAGCAAAGAGGAGCAGACAGCAGACTAGGAGCTCTCTGTGCTCGGGGCACCATTGACATACTCCGCTGCCGGTGTGGTAATGTCCAAGAAGCTTGAAGATCTGGAGCGTATGGTGGAGCGACTTCAGCACCTGGACCCCCACTCGACCTTCTTTCTTCTGCGGAGCTGTCTCTGGTTGCCAAAACTTCATTACATCATAAGACCAGCTCCAGTGTATCGGCAGCCAAAGCTGCTGCAGCCTCTCGACGCAGCACTGAAGTCGCCCTTCGTTAGCTTGGCCAACGTGAGGTTCGACGAGCACAGCTGGGACCAAGCAGTCTTGCCGACCAGATACGTCCAGTCTTGGGATCCACCGGACCAAAGATGTTGCTTTGCCAAGCTACGTGGCATCTCTCTATCACTGTCACCAGCTCATCGCCTTCATGTTGCCAGCCTGGCTCGCAGCAAGCACCGAAGTAGAGCTGACAAGGGCGACCAAGGATTGGCACGCTACAACAGGTAATACAGCTGCCCCTCAAGATATCGCGAAGCACCAACAGATATCTTGGGACGCTGTGCTCTCCGAGCGCCAACAGACCACCCTGCTCTCTGAGGCAAATCAGTTTGTCCCGCCTTCTGACCGTCAGCGCCTCCGAGAGCGGCGCCTGGCTGCATGCTGTGCCGTCAGCCAACCTCGGCCCACTACTCGATGCAGAGACTCTGTGCGTCTTTATAGCGCTGCGTGTGGGAGCCGACGTATGCAGCCCTCACCAGTGCAGATGCGGTGCCTTTGCAGACTGCAAGGGCTACCACGCCTTGACCCGTCGCTTCAATGCTGGACGCCATCCACAAAACACAACGCTGAACGACATCATCAAGCTAGCCCTGCAGTCTGCTGGCATTCCCTCGATTTTGGAGCCAACCGGCGTAGATCACGGCGATGGTAAGCGGCCTGACGGGATAATTGTTCCCCGTACTTCAGCGGCAAGAGCTTGCTGTGGGACGCCACCTGTGTCAACACCTTCGCCGATTCCCACCTGACCTCGACCGCAACAACTGCAGGAAAAGCCGCTCGAGACGCAGAAGCAAGAAAAAGACGGAAATACCCAGACTTGATCCAGCAATTCCAATTCGAACCAGTGGCATTTGAGACCGGAGGCGTTTGTGGTCCTTCCACCAGAGCCTTCGTCAGAGAGCTTGGCGCGAGGCTCATCAGCATCTCGGGTGATCGCCGGGAGACAAATTTGCTCTGGCAGCGGATGTCCATTGCCATCATGCGAGGTAATGCTGCCTCGGTCCTTTCGACTGCTGGTTTTAACAGCGCGGGAGACGCGCGGACCGTCAAGGCCAGCGCTGGCGCACAGACCACGAAGGCCAGCAGTAGCACAGCCAGCGCCACTTCCGAGCACGACAGCATAGATGGCAAAGTAAAGAGCTCAGTTCTGCAGTGTCTGAGCAACACGCGGGCCCTGCACGACTTCATCCTGCATGAACAGTACGCCGAGGACATCAACACCGCCTCCAGTATGAAGGGTGCACTCGTGCAGGCGTTCGCCAGTCTCATGCGAAATATATGGAAGAGAGGCGAGTTGCCAAGCCGAGTGCTATCGGTAGCACCATTCAAGGAACAGATACAGCAGTTCGCGCCTCGCTACACCAGCAATCAACAGCACGACGCCCAGGAGTTTCTCCGGTATCTGCTCGAGGGGCTGCACGAGGACGTCAACCGGGTCATCTCGCCACCTCACCCAATCGCCGTGGACATCGACGTCACACTCAGTGACAGTGAGAAGGCCATGTAATCCTGGAAACGGTTCACGCGGCTGGACAACTCCAAGTTTACGGACTTGTTTGTGGGCCAGCTCAAATCGACGCTGCAGTGCACCGTGTGCGGCCACCCGTCTGGGAGGTTCGTCCCGTTCTGGGACCTCAGCCTGCCGATTCCAGCCAAGATGGGCCAGGTCCGCCTGCAGACCTGCCTCGATCTCCTAAAAAAGGAGAAGGTGCTGGTTGGATACAAGAAACCGACCTGGTCCCAATGTCAGAAGCGGCAAAAGTGCACCAAGAGCTTCTCTATACAGATGCTTCCGCGCATCCTTGGGATGCACCTGAAGCGGTTCTCACCGATGATGGAGCGTTACCAGGGCAGCTCAACTGCACCGTGGACTTCCCCCTCAGTGGCCTCGATCTCTCACCCTATTCAGATGCTCAGGCCACCTGCAGGTACAACTTGTATGGGGTGGCGAACCACTCTGGCTCCATGTACTCGGGCCACTACACCGCCTACTGCCGGCATCCCTACTCGGGCCAATGGCAAGAGTACAACGACAGCCGAGTACACCCGGTGTCGCAGCGGACTGTCGTCAGCAACGAAGCCTACGTGCTGTTCTTCGAGCAGCACGTAGATGGTGATAGCACATAGACCGGTGCGATATTTATATTGGTGCTGATTTATATGTATGCATAATATGTATGGACAGAAATTGACCCGGAGGCACGTATTTGGGATATTTGATCATATTAACCCGGCATTGACTGGGGTCTCAGCAGAACGCCATTGACTGGGGGGGGGGGGGGAGGGGGCGTTAAACGCCCCCCTAGTTATCTTCCGAACCAATGATCGGCGATCGAAGACTCTCAATGATACGAATATAAAGCATGCTCAACAATGACAAAGTGAGGTTAAATGTCAAGTCACGATCAGGTAAAAGGTCAAAATCGGCGTATTTGAGTTTATGAGCCATACTTTCCATCCAAAGCTTTCGATTGCGACCAGTTTCACCCAAAGTGCTTCTAAAGGTATGATACATAACCCGCATGAGCTAAAGTGAGATTGTTGGCCAAGGTCAAGGTCAAGGTCAGGTCACAAAAGGTCACTTTGCTAAAAATATCTACGAAAGTCATGCAACACATGTTTTATGAGTTATTTTCCACGTATGATTCTAGTGATAGTCATTTTCCCACCTGACTTCATTTACGTGAAGTAAATGTCAGTGTCAGGTCAAGTTCAGGTCACCGAAGGTCAAAATGTTAAATTGTTAAATATAAACAAAGAAGGCATGTTACTAGACCAGTTTTGTCTAAAAAAATACAGTGGGGGCATTTATGTGTCTATCTAGTCAATAAAAGCCAAAAACGCAATTTCAAAATATGACTTCATGAGTTACCCATACTTTAGATATCATAAGTCAGTAAAAAATAGAGATATCAGTTTGAAATTTGGTATGGTAGTTGCTTATTTATGGTTCTCTGACATATCTTCTGGTTGTTTGAATATTTTAGAAAATGTTGATTTTGTGATAAGTTCCCCCAACAAAATGTTTTTTGAGTATTTTTTTTGGGTCAAAAACTAACATTTTTACAAATCCGAGATAGCCAGTTTGTAGCAGTTACAATTTTCTATCTTTTTTTGTATTGCATTTTCCTTCAAATGTGGCATTTGTACGGTCTGACAAAGTTTAGCTGATTTGGGTGTAAAACTCGTGTGTAGTGATGTCACTAAATTCGCTATAACTCAAACAAATTTCGACGAAATTTCTTTATTTTTGCACACAAGACGTAAAAGTGATGTATAAGAAGGTATCCGAAGTTTCACGTTGCTAGCCTTATTACTTTTTTAGCTATTGTGAAAATTCATCAGGGGGCGTTAAACGCCCCCCCCCCCCCAGTCAATGGCGGGTTAAGTTCCAGGAAATTCACACGATAGAATTGTCGAGTCATATTGCTTTCTCTTGAACATGACACATTCCTGCTAAATGAATATGGTTTTATGTTATTTGGCTATACATTGTCTCAGCTCTGTTCCTCGGAAAGCCCGCAGCGGGATGATTTACATTAATTACATCACCGCTTGTCGTCATCGGGCCAGATGTTGCAACACTGTTGCGGTTTTGGCATGGGTCTGCTTGCGTGTGTCGCCGAACAGTAGTGCGGTGTTGGTGGGCCATTTTATAGCGTGTGTCGCCGACTCCTCGGCGGCGTTGATCATTTGTGGTTTGTCAGTGAACCGGCGTCACATCGATCTGGCCGAGCCACCGACTCCAGCAGGCCGAGTTGCCGCCGACTCGCAGCAGACGCCGTCACGAATCAGCCACTGTCAGCGGGTCTCGCGACCGGCTGCCCTGATCAGCGGCTGTGTCAAACCGTTTGAAAATGATGATAAACTGATGATATTGCATTCCACACCAACTCAACCAGTCTAGGTTGCATCACCATCTCAATTTTTCGACATAAATTGGGCTATAGAGTAATCTTGTACTCTGATTACGATACTCAGATTTTCAAACTTCTTCGCTTTACCGTTTTCCGTCGGTGATGACGTCAAAAAGTGACGTCATGCCAGATATGCGCTAACTAAAACGACGATATCTCCGCAACCAAATAATATATATCTGATCTTAAAGCGGCATTACGTAGCCATGTGTATGGTCCTGGTAATGATCTAACGCAATTATAAATTTAAACTCCAATTGTAAATTTATTTTGCAATATAAAATGAATTATTAATTTTGAAAGCCGCCGGCTATCTTTTTTTTCTCTTCAAAATGCCAATATTCGAAATCTACTTCAGATTTTGCATCGGATAATGATAACCTTAAAATGGGGACTCATTGTCAAGTAGCGCTATACAAACTCTATCTCAGACGATTCGGCCGCGCGGGCGGCGTTCGGCCGGCCGGCAGGTACCGGCGACGCGGACGGAGACGTGGACGGGGACGACCCGGACGCTTCCCTCTCAGCAACGCTGACCTTGAAATATAACCCCGTAACATATCCTTGCATGGCCATTGACATCATTATACCACTTAACTCGTTCAAAAGGGGTAAAAAGCATGTTTTCGCAGACCGGTTTGAAAAACATGCCCATACACCGCAACGCTGTCTTAACACACGCCCTGGAGGGGGGCGAAATCCACAACCCTTCCGGTTTTTCAAGGATAGCGCAAAAACGGCGGCACGCAGCGCCGCTGTTTTTTGCATACCTGTTCGGAAATTAACTGCCCACATTATATCAAATTCTTGACTTCGTGTCATCTCAGGTCAGGTCACCAGACTAGGTCACGTAATGACCCCACCTCCAAAACGTTTGCGGTAGTAATGCAGCCACAGTTTAAGGCCGATCAGTTTCAATATTGCAGGATTTGATAAGGTTATAGATACCTACAATTTGTTGATCTCGGATTTTTTTTTATATTGGCGACCTAAGGTCAGGTCAATTTGGTGACCGCCTACACTGTTTTGTCACTTACTATCGACATAATGAATATAGAAAAGTGAAAACGGTAGCAATGTGTTTGTCTCGTCGATACACGTCTCCAAATATGCAACATGACCTACTTGGGTCACCACTTGACCTTGACCTGAGGTCAAATTTCTTAGTTGACCTAACCTAGTCAACATGAATAGGATTCGAAGCGTCTTGACGATACAAATACGATGGAGTCACATGTATTGCTTTATCTTTTTTAGGTAAACAGTTATTTGCGAAAAAAAGGTTTTGCCACCATTTTTTTTTTTACATTTGATGACCTCTGGAGACTAAAAGATTGACCTGAGCTCAAATCTGAAAACAGCATAGCGATTTAATTTTTCAAGAGCTTTCAATTTCTGTTTTCCGTTTGTTCGTAGCTATCATTGTTCATGTGATATCTGGGGATATCTGGAGCGAAGTCCTTAAACTGGAAATCTGACCTTTGATGAACTCTGGTGACCTCAATATAGACCTGACCTAAAAAAAAGTCCGATATACTTTCGATAGAGCTTGTCTCGAGCTATCTAACGCCATATTCCTCTTATCGCTACGTTGCGTGGTTTTCGAGATCATAGGGGGGGGGGGCGAAATCCCCCCCCCCTCCAGGGCGTGTAATTCTCAGAGGCCCTCCAGGGCGTGTAATTCTCAGAGGCCCTCCAGGGCGTGTAATTCTCAGAGGCCCTCCAGGGCGCGTGTTAATGCATAACAACTTTTGTCCCTTTGATCGCCGTGCTTCCGAAAAGCGCTGCTTTGCCTCGGGTGTCTTATCTTCTATGCCTATTCAAACATTGAATATGGACACCAGGGAGCAATGCAAAACATATTACATGTAAGCAAGCAAGTTTTAAATATCTTCTAAAAAAGGGTGTTGAGTTCGGAATATAGGAGGGATCATGCGACGATATGCTATTCCAATCGCGATTATACAGTACAACGTATATACAACGTATTAGTTTCGCGAGTGTGCAAATTAGGCAGAACTTCAAGCAACGTGTAATTGATACCGCTAAGGAAACTAGACAGCAATTTATTGCCAGTACGCATGATAAGATTGCGGAACACTAGTACCTAAATATATTGTGGTGGTGCAACGCTCACTGCTCACTGCTCCCCGCTCACTGCTCACTGCTCACTGCTCACTGCTCACTGCTCACTGCTCACTGTTCACTGCTCCCCGCTCACTGCTCACTGCCCACTGCTCCCCGCTCACTGCTCACTGCCCACTGCTCACTGCTCACTGCTCACTGCTCACTGCTCACTGCTCACTGCTCACTGCTCACTGCTCACTGCCCACTGCTCACTGCTCACTGCTCACTGCTCACTGCTCACTGCTCACTGCTCACTGCTCACTGCTCACTGCTCACTGCTCACTGCTCACTGCTCACTGCTCACTGCTCACTGCTCACTGCTCACTGCTCACTGCTCACTGCTCACTGCTCACTGCTCACTGCTCACCACTCACTGCTCACTGCTCACTGCTCACTGCTCACTGCTCACTGCTCACTGCTCACTGCTCACTGCTCACTGCTCACTGCTCACCACTCACTGCTCACTGCTAACCACTCACTGCTCACTGCTCACCCCTCACTGCTCACTGCTCACTGCTCACTGCTCACTGCTCACTGCTCACTGCTCACTGCTCACTACTCACTACTCACTGCTCACTGCTCACCCCTCACTGCTCACTGCTCACTGTTCACTGCTCACTGCTCACTGCTCACTGCTCACTGCTCACTGCTCACTGCTCCCCGCTCACTGCTCACTGCTCACTGCTCACTGCTCACTGCTCACTGCTCACTGCTCACTGCTCACTGCTCCCCGCTCACTGCTCACTGCTACAGCCAGCAGTGTACCCTGCGTCCCCAACACCGCTGGTCCGTCACCAAACCGTTACACCAAGTCACTGGCGAGGGTGACAGCCCGCAGTGTACCCTGCGTCCCCAACACCGCTGGTCCGTCACCAAACCGTTACACCAGGTCACTGGCGAGGGTGACAGCCCGCAGTGTACCCTGCGTCCCCAACACCGCTGGTCCGTCACCAAACCGTTACACCAGGTCACTGGCGAGAGTGACAGCCCGCAGTGTACCCTGCATCCCCAACACCGCTGGTCCGTCACCAAACCGTTACACCAGGTCACTGGCGACGGTGACAGCCCGCAGTGTACCCTGCGTCCCCAACACCGCTGACCCGCACAAGACCGATAAAGTCGGCTAGGAAGTCGTTACATGCTCAATTGCTAACTGGGATGGTGTTCGTTGTTACTGTCTCTGCGTTTTTGCTGGCGTGGAGGCAGCATCGACACGCGTGGATCGGGGCAGAGACGAGCGGCAACAGACGCAGTCGGGTCGATAATTCCACCCACGTTTCGGGCTTTTGAAGCAGAGCTGCGAGCTTTCAAGTGGACTTGAAGTTGCCATTTTCGGTGAAGCAGAGGACATCAATGGCAGAACTGCCGGTGATTGTTCCGAGTCTGTGGTGGGCAGCTCTCTGATGTGCCTCTGTGGTCTGATGTGCCTGTGTGGTCTGATGTGCCTGTGTGGTGGTGGGCAGCTCTCTGATGTGCCTGTGTGGTCTGATGCGCCTGTGTGGTCTGATGTGCCTGTGTGGTGGTGGGCAGCTCTCAGATGTGCCTGTGTGGTCTGATATGCCTGTGTGGTGGTGGGCAGCTCTCTGATGTGCCTGTGTGGTCTGATGTGCCTGTGTGGTCTGATGTGCCTGTGTGGTGGTGGGCAGCTCTCTGATGTGCCTGTGTGGTGGTGGGCAGCTCTCTGATGTGCCTGTGTGGTCTGATGTGCCTGTGTGGTGGTGGGCAGCTCTCTGATGTGCCTGTGTGGTTTGATATGCCTGTGTGGTATGATGTGCCTGTGTGGTGGTGGGCAGCTCTCTGATGTGCCTGTGTGGTTTGATATGCCTGTGTGGTCTGATGTGCCTGTGTGGTGGTGGGCAGCTCTCTGATGTGCCTGTGTGGTCTGATGTGCCAGGGTGGTGGTGGGCAGCTCTCTGATGTGCCTGTGTGGTCTGATGTGCCTGTGTGGTGGCAGGCAGCTCTCTGATGTGCCTGTGTGGTCTGATGTGCCTGTGTGGTGGTGGGCAGCTCTCTGATGTGCCTGTGTGGTCTGATGTGCCTGTGTGGTGGTGGGCAGCTCTCTGATGTGCCTGTGTGGTCTGATGTGCCTGTGTGGTGGTGGGAAGCTCTCTGATGTGCCTGTGTGGTCTGATGTGCCTGTGTGGTGGTGGGAAGCTCTCTGATGTGCTGTGTGGTCGATCAGCCGCCTGAGAGGAAGGATTGCCTGATCCTCGATATCGAACTACAACTGGGTCTATCGAGTAATCCACAACACAGCCGCTCAACCTGTTAAAGGGGATTTTCTTTCCGTGGTGTTCGATAATGCCACAGGCTCAACCTGTTAAAGGGGATTTTCTTTCCGTAGTTTCCGCTAATGCCACAGCAAATAGGCCAGCTAATATTTAGATCCGTGCACCCACGTTTCTAATCCAATATTGCATATTGCTCACATGTGGTTTAGCGCCCATTATGCTTATGGGCTCAAATTAAATACTGGCCTTTCATTCCGTGAGTAAAGTCAAATATTGTTCTACAAGTTCTCTCAAGTTGGGCTGAAATATTGTTATTGAATAATAACACATGTATCTTTCGGCTTACATCCTTGGATAGAATGTCTAGTTTAACAGAGGAAATTAATTAACGACACCCCAGTGTTTACATGATGCACACAATCAACGCGCTGCATCATTCATTCCATTTCGCTGCGGTGGCGGCCACTACCAGGGAACATAAGCCGTTCTCCAGTGGCGACATCAGGCTGATATTTATGTGGGGTCTAGTTACAATATTAGAGCGGGCCGAATTTCGCGCAGACCATGGCCAGACGGCCATTCCACTCCGTGTCTGGCGTCGGCCGGGCATTCCACTCCGTGTCTGACGTCACCCGGCCATTCCACTCCGTGCCTGGGCCATTCCACTCCGTGTCTGACGTCACCCGGCCATTCCACTCCGTGTCTGGGTCATTCCACTCCGTGTCTGACGTCACCCGGCCATTCCACTCCGTGTCTGGGTCATTCCACTCCGTGTCTGACGTCACCCGGCCATTCCACTCCGGGTCTGGGCTATTCCACTCCGTGTCTGCCGTCGACCGGGCATTCCACTCCACTAACGGTGGCGTGATAGCCCGACTTTACTGCCGCGCTTACTTCATGCTATTGATTTTCATTGGCGCTCATAGTTAATATTTGATCATCTCTTATGCCACGGACACGACGCCGCCACTATTTGCAAGCTCACTTCACAGTGCTGGTTCCAAACCTCCCTGCAACGCGTATTCCTAGGACACTTGATAGTAACGCATGCCTCTAAGTTACGCACATTTTGAGAGGTAAGTTACTCTAAGCTACACACCTGGAAGTCACTCGCCTCAGGACGGTGTAACTAGTGTATACCCCCTGAGCTAAGGAACTCGAGCGTACCTAATACAGCACAGGATATTGTATGTTTTTCTGAAATACCTGTGGTATTTGTGAGACTTGATATTTAACAACAAACACTGGAAAGTAACGGGTGAACATATATTTGTTCTTCTTCTAATTTGTTGAGCAGAGATATGACGTCTCAAGTACATATGAAGGTGCATGGTGTCTTTGAATGTCCAGGATACTCTTACAATACACAAATGGCACGCGTATCTCCCATGGGTAATAAATTACCACTTTCCGGCATGTCAAAAGCGGGCGATGTATGACTTGTCTTCTGACGAGATGTATGATGAAAGTTTTGCCTAATTTATAATAGTAGGTATGTGTTCAGACTTCAGCAGCAGCAGTTCTGAGTACTACGAATCGCCGCCGTTACCGAATCACGATAGCGTGCCGTACCAGCTCAGTTCTTTGACATTAAAACGATAACGGCCGAGCATTTCGTGCATGGCAGCATTAGTCACGCACTAATCAACGCATGTGTATCGGAGCCTACTGAGCGGCCGCTGCTGGGCCTGAACGCTGAGCGGCCGCTGCTGGGCCTGAACGCTGAGCGGCCGCTGCTGGGCCTGAACGCTGAGCGGCCGCTGCTGGGCCTGAACGCTGAGCGGCCGCTGCTGGGCCTGAACGCTGAGCGGCCACTGTTGGGCCTGAACGCTGAGCGGCCGCTGTTGGGTGGGCCTGAACGCTGAGCGGCCGCTGCTGGGCCTGAACGCTGAGCGGCCGCTGCTGGGCCTGAACGCTGAGCGGCCGCTGCTGGGCCTGAACGCTGAGCGGCCACTGTTGGGCCTGAACGCTGAGCGGCCGCTGCTGGGCCTGAACGCTGAGCGGCCGCTGCTGGGCCTGAACGCTGAGCGGCCACTGTTGGGCCTGCACGGCGCTCAGCGGTCGTCAGCCGCTTGGGGGCGGGGGGGCGGCCGGCCTGGCGCGGCAGCCGCACGCAGCGCCGGCGCCGTGACTGTGTTGTCAACACAGTGGCCGATAATGCTCAGGCCGATAACGCTCAGGCCGATAACGCTCAGGCCGATAACGATCAGGCCGATAACGCTCAGGCCGATAACGCTCAGGCGCCGGTATTATCCGAACCCGAACGGGAAAATTATCCCGACAACGTCTTCATCTGACACTGGACTCGAAAGTTCTCCCGACAACGACTTCATCCGACACTGGATTGGAAAATACTCCCGATAACGACTTTCTTTGACACTGGATTGCGAAATACTCCCGCCAAAGACTCTTCCTTGCAACGCCCGAAGTCACTATCTGCTTTCTCATCAATAGCTTTGTGCTTAAACTTCCCATGACCACATTTTCTGTTCAATTGAGCTTCTCATCTTTTGGGCGACAAAACAGGAAAATGAAGTGTTATTTTCTTTAACCCTCGCCAGTGCAGAGGGGGGGGGGGGGGGTGATATCACCCCCTCGGTTTTTCGGGAATAACTCGCGTAAATATCAACCGATTGCGATGAAACTTTCAGTATCCTACTGGTGAATTTTTTTTACACATATTCTAAAAAAATAAGTTGTAGGTCACATGACCCGTGACCTTTGACCTGTTGTTCAAGGTCATGTCAGGCGCAACTGGCGTCCCGTAGTATTGATCCTTGTAACTTAGCAGTTTCATAGTGTTTGTTGTTCAGGAGCATATGCACAAGTGTTTCCAGGTGACAGTTGTGGTTTACATTGAGATTGGGACCTCGATTGACATTCTCAGAGGTGAACCGAGGTCACTGACCTCCGATGACCTCATATTACTTTTTTGGCTTCTGGCAGTTTCTAGGGCATTTTGTGACGCTGATGTAAAATATGGGATCCATTTTACATAATTATATGTTCCACTGGGTCATGCGCCCCAACAGGTCAACCGAGGTGACTTACCTCAAATGACCTGACATGACCTGACCTGACCTTTTTGGAATTTGGCAGTTTCTAGGACATTTTGTGACGCTGATTTCAAATTTGCCAACCATTTAGCATAAATATATGCTCATTCGCGATTCTAGGTCGATTAAATTCAATTTATACGCATTTGCAATTTGGTTGAATTTTGGGTCATTGACATGACCTCAGAGGTCACCTAATGACATAGGACCTTAACAGCGGATATCAATGGCTTCCTCTCGTGACAAGCAACACGCTCCTTTATAAATCGAAGCTCTAACCCAATTAGGGGCGAAACGCTAGGGGGTCGTAACCCCCCCCCCCCCCATGCACGGTCACGCACTGATCGGACGATGCACGGGCGAGGGTTAATGCTCTTTTCTTTAGTTATCCATGAGAACGAAAGTAGTCTGTTTGGTTCAGTTTGTTTTGTTAGACCTGTACAGTGTACATTTTAAATCAATTTCGAAAAACTAGCCCAAATTAACCCGCGAGTTACTGGGGTACTTTCTATACACGACTTAATGAGGGGGGGTGAGCTACCCCCTCCTCCCTCCTGGAATCTCCGGAACTGCTGGGCTGAGTTAAACAAATTAAACGGCATTCGATAGCCCTGGAAAATGTATCGAGAGAAACCTAATATTGTTGACTTCGGGGTAACCGATGACGTCACAGCTCACGTCAAAGACAAAATGTTTGTCCTTGTCATAGAGGTTTCGATGGATGGAATTGTCGCTCAAAATTGCGATTTTAAACGCATAAGCAGTCAATAAATCGGTATGATTCGTGTGTCTGACACTTCTAAGTACCATTCTGAGCTGTTTATGACCTTGGGTCAGGTTAAGGTCATCCAAGGTCACGAGGTCAAACTGAAGATTACGGTCATTAGGCGTTGTAACACAAGTTTCTGAGTTTTTTTCTCGTCTAGAACGCGAGAAATGGCCGTCGAACATTGTTTGTTCCATAGAAATAGAAGTAAAAAGGAAAAACAGAAATGCGTTCTTTATGCATGGTAATGCTCTGAGAGGTGGCGATTTTTGTCATTGAAAAGGCATAAGGCAGTCATTTTTGAAGATATCGACTTCAAATTTGGTATACATATTCCCCAGTCACGTCTCGATGATACATATTCCGGTTTTGAGATAATTCTGATTTTGTTTTGAAAATTTTGTAAAAACAAAAAGGTCGTATTTGGATTTCTCAAAACTTTGAATTGCAATCAAACTCGAAAATTTGAGATATCAGTTTGATGGCCTATTCTATTTTCGGTTATTTGATATGACAATTTAATTTATCTTACAAATTGTACTTTTTAAAGCGTTTTCCGCAAACCCTTATTTGTCAACACAAAACGAAGAATATGACGTCACTCTGACGTCATTCCCGGTTGTCCTATCATAATTTCATCTTTTTTCTTTGGCCAACATGTGTAAAACTGATATGAGAGAGGGTAATAAAAGTTTAGTGACAATCTAGTGTTCGTTTAGGATATATTGCAAAATAACGGGGGGATAGCCCCCCCCCCCTCCCCCAGTAAGTGGTGGGTTACCTGCGATATTTTCAGCAGCTGGTTTGGATGTCTTTGTCGACGTGTTAGGATGTATGTCTAGTGTTGACGATCGGAGGAACGTGAGACACATGACCCAACTCCGTTACGTTATCACCCTTCCTTTGTTTAAGCAGTAGCAAACCTTTTGTAATGTATATGGCCACGTAGAATACGTTGAGCTCTTTTAACGATATTAGCGCGTGAAATGCATCCGACTAATCGATAGGTCTAGATAAGGGCTTTCGGATGTGACTAAGTTTCGATACTCGTTGACAAAGTTTCCCACTGCGCAGCGCTGTTCGTAAGCTCGCTGTACACGTGTACAGTTCCTCGCTGTACAGTTCCTCGCTGTGTACAGTTCCTCCATCGCTGTACAGTTCCTCGCTGTACAGTTCCTCGCTGTGTACAGTTCCTCCATCGCTGTACAGTTCCTCGCTGTGTACAGTTCCTCCATCGCTGTACAGTTCCTCGCTGTGTACAGTTCCTCCATCGCTGTACAGTTCCCCACTGTACAGTTCCTCGCTGTGTACAGTTCCTCCATCGCTGTACAGTTCCCTGCTGTACAGTTCCTCGCTGTGTACAGTTCCTCCATCGCTGTACAGTTCCTCCATCGCTGTACAGTTCCTCGCTGTGTACAGTTTCTCCATCGCTGTACAGTTCCTCGCTGTACAGTTCCTCGCTGTGTACAGTTCCTCCATCGCTGTACAGTTCCTCGCTGTGTACAGTTCCTCCATCGCTGTATAGTTCCTCGCTGTGTACAGTTCGTCGCTGTACACGTGTACAGTTCCTTGTAAATCCGCTCTAAACACATTCCAGCTTCTAGCGAGAGAAAAAAAAATGTTCAAGGCGCCAGATAAATTAAATCCTTATATAGAACCTGCGCTCTCTGGCTTCTGATTTGCTCCATTTTTCTGTCAAGCCTTGCCTAATGCTTAAGAAGGCTAAAGCAACATTTTTGACCAGATATTTTGTCTCAAATAACTGTTTATTTTCCGAAACCCGTTGGTGTAATTTTACACACAATGCAATTGTGGGCTAACAGCACAACGGAATGCTAGTATGCATGGAGGTACGGGCACGTAGCCAGGATTTCGTCCAGGGGGGGGGGGGGGGCGGCGCCTTGAAAGGGCCCCCTTCCCGAGCGTTGAAATCGCCAAACAAAACGGATGAAAAGGCGCGTTACAAGGATGGAGAATGCAGTGTGACAGGTATGGCATGGGCTATACCAACTTCTATGAGCTGGTGTTAGCAAACTGCCATACCTTCTTTTGAACCATGGCGACACCAATTTAGAATCAGCTATACCAACTTCGAACATTTTGTTTTGGCTCAAGACCTGGAACTCTTAAATAAATTGCGCTGCGGGGCGGCGCGAAAATTTTGAGTCTTATGCCCTGGAGACTGGATATGCATTCTCATCAATGCGTCGCATTGCATATTGTGCAGACCTCTACAAATGTTATTGTGCGTTTAGAAGTGCGGTAATAAAAGTGCTAAAGCGAACTATTTTGACCAATTATATAGGAGAGTAGCATCATAACACATACATGCGTCGAGAAACAGGAGATTTTTGTCTTCTAACCCGCATATAATTGAATTTGTAGTTAAATTGTGACGCGGAGGGGCGCGAAAATTTTGAGTTTTATTCCCTGGGCAACTGCATTCTTACTGTTGAAAGGCCCAGGGTTCCTTCAGATCGTCTAGGGGCCACTCCGACCTTCTCAACGCTCTTCCAACCTGTTCAGGGACTCATCTGGGATCCGCGAAAAGACATGATGTGGAGTGGGTGATATTTGTTTATTTGTTTGTTTATTTATTGACAATGAGCAACAGGCATTCACCCAATTACAGCTCAAGTCGAGTAATTAAAACACGCGCCGACACGACAGCAGCAGACACACGCACACAGTTGAAAACAGACGAGGCAAATATGATAACGAAAATGTGATACTAAAATAGAACAAAAGTTCATGAAACAGTAAATATGAATACGTTACAAATAAACATAGGTGAACAATAGTTCACAGGCATGCTTTGAGGCTACGCAGACATAAGAAAACTATTGTAAAAGAGGACATAAGATCGGTAAATGAGAAAACTCCAGCAGTAAAATAATAGTAATAAAACTCGCATGCTCACCTCACACACGCCTACACACAATCCCAACTCATCGCCACCAGTGTTGTGCAGCCTATACCGCCTACTCTTGACACATGATTTCACCTGCATTCTAAAAGCTCCTAAGGTATCATTGAAAAGGTCTGATGCAGGACAGGCAAACAGGAATAGGTTGGTGTTGCGAGGCGCCCGCGCAAAGACGGCACGTTTAACAGTTTCCACTCTAGCGAATGGGACGTGCAGGATTGTGTGCGATGCTGCGCGGGTATGCCGTGTTGATATTTGCAAGGAAAAGCTTTGAAGAAGCAAAGAAGACTCGATCCGTCCTGAGAAGGTTCTATGTACAAATAGTATGTCATACTGCACTCTTCTCTGAGCAAGCGAGGCGATATTAAAATACTGTAAAAGATCTGAATATGAATATGAGGGTGAGTGTGAATGGTGAGGGGTATGGACATGTGACTCGAGCCAGATAAGAAACTTGTGTTGGACACGCTCCAACCGATCGAGCTGTGTTGCTGCTGCACCTCCCCATATCACACATCCGTACTCGAGTATGGAGCGTACGTTACCGAAATATGCTGCCAATATTGGCTCCCGTTTCAAGGCGCCGCGAGCACAACCAGTCTGAAGGGATCTCATCATCACGCCCAGTGCTCTGTTTGCCTTGGTAACCGTGAAGTTGATGTGGTCTCTAAATGTAAGCTTAGTGTCTAGCCATACTCCAAGGTCACGGATTGAAGATACGTGTTCCAAAGGTGTTTCATTGATTTTGTAAGTCACTGAAATGGGAGATCGTTTCAAAGTCATAGTGAATGACTTACATTTTGTCGGATTGAGATTAAGTTTCCAGTCAGCAGACCACTGGCAAAGACTGTCCAGATCCCTTTGCAGCAAAAGTGAGTCGTTCGGGGTTGAAATTTTGTGATACAATTTGACATCATCGGCAAATAACAAACAATTGGTCGTAATTTTGCCAGGCAAGTCGTTAACGTACAAAGCGAAAAGTAATGGCGATAGAATGCTTCCTTCAGGTGTTCCAGAGACCACGTTTGTCCAGTCGGAGCACCTTCCATTTACAACGACTCGTTGTTTGCGGTTTTTTAGATAGGTCGAGAGCCATTTTAGCACGGTGCCCGATATGTGATATGAGTGGTGCAGCTTGTGAAGTAACAATGAATTGGTTTACGCTTTGAAAGGCCGCTGAATAATTCGTGTATATTACATCTGTTTGGCCGCTGTGTGATATGGACTCCCAAGCTGTTTTTAGACTAGCTAAATTTGTTTCACATGAGCGGTGCGGCAGGAAGCCGTGTTGTGAATGTGTCAAGGCAGGTTTAACGTGATTTAGAAGATTGCTGTATACTACTCTTTCCAGGATTTTCCCTAGTAGTGGCAGGAGGGACACTGCTCGATAGTTCGAAGGTGACATTTTTGACCATTTCTTAAAAATGGGCACTATTTTGGCTTCGGTCCATCTACTCGGGAAAATACCCTGCTGCACTGACAACTTGAAAAGGATTGACAAGGGGGTCACCAGCTGATCAGAGCACTCCTTGATTATCCGTGCACTGATGTTATCGGGACCACACGCCTTATGGACTTTTAGGTCTTCCAGGGCTGATCTAATTGTGGAGTGGGTGATATATATTAAATACAAAGAGGCATTACTCCACAATACAAATATTAAAATCGGAGCTTTCTGGTATATTGTAACACCCTTCGTTAGCGATTAAGAGGCATTCGGTAACAGGTCATTGTTCGTCTTAAAGACGAGCAATGACCTGTTACCGAATGCCTCTTAATCGCTGACGAAGTGTGTTACAATATACCCGAAGGTTCCGATTTTAATATTTTTCTTGTGGAGTAAATTCTCATTGTATTTAATCTTCATCTGGGATCTCTACGTGCTTTGGGCCCTTCTGGTCTGACCAGGGACTCCTCTGACCTTCCAAGAAGCTCCTTATCTATCAAGGGCCCATTAGGCCTGTCCAGAGGTCCTTCCGACCTGGCCAGGGACCGCACTGGCTGCTTTGTCGTCATGCCGACATGCTCAGGGGCCCCTCCGACCTGCCCAGGGGTCACACCAAACTGGCTAGGAACTCATCCGGTATGTTGAAGGGCCCTTCCGACCGGCCCATGGGCCCTTTTGGTCTAGCCAGGGCCCCTCTGACTTGCCCAAGAGCCCCTCCGATCTGCTCAGCGACTCTTCTGGTAGGACTGCGCTGGCTGCTTTATCGCCCTGCCGACATGCTCAAGGGGCCCCTCCATGCTGGCTAGGGGCCAATTCGGCATGTTCAGAGGCCCTTCTTACCACCCCAGGGGCCCCTTCGGTCTGGTCAGGGGCCCCTCCAATCTGCACAGGGGCCCTTTGAACTTGCCAGGAGCCCTCTGGTCTGTCAAGGGGCCCTCCCGTCTTCTAAGGGGCCCTTCCGACCACACAAGGGACTGCGCTGGCTGCTTTGTCGCCTTGCGACATGCTTCGAGGGCCCTCCGATCTGCCCTGGGGCCCCTCCGCGCTGACTAGGGACCCATCCGGCATGTTCATTGGCCCTTCTGGCCCACCCAGGGGCCCTTTCGGTCTGGTCAGGGGTCCCTCTGACCTTCACAGGGGCCCTTTGAACTTCCCAGGGCCTTCTGGTCTGTCCAGAGTCCCTCCAGCCTGCTCAGGGGTCCTTACAACCTGGAAAGGGACTGCGCTGGCTGCTTTGTCGCGCCCTGTCGACATGCTCAGGGGCCTCTCGACCAGCCCAGTGGCCCCTCTGTGCTGGCTAGGGGCCCATTGGACGTGTTCAGGAGGCCCTCTGATTCGCTCAGGGGCCCTTTCGGTCTAGCTAGGGCGTGTTGAATGGCGCGTGTTGTGAATTAAAAAAAAAAATCGTGATAGCAGAGGCGGTGCCAGGCTCCTGTTTTGAGGAGGGTATTACGAATGCGGTTGTACGACGCATACTTCTTTCGTAATTTGCGGTGGAATAAATGCGTCAGAAACATTTTCAATGCAATATGCATCATACATACTAGGATTATACATGGTGTTTGGCAGAGGCGCACTCAGGTACAAAAAAAATAGGAGGCGATACCCTCCCTCAAATTAGGTCCAATTTCAAATTAGCAAGATGATACAAGCGTTACTCACATGGTGAGCCCCCCCCCCCCCCACGTTGTTTTCGTGGATCTGCCTATGCGCAATATATTAAATTTAACAAATTACAGCAAGTAATGCCCACATGTGACGTTTCTGTCGTCCCAAACAATCACGAACAGAACAAATTTGTTATCAGAAATTGCTCCCCATTTTACATCCCCTGAATACGCCTATGATTTTTTATTTTAATATTTATCTTTTTATATATTAAAGACTAGTACATTTGAAGCTCAAAAACGTTTGGGGCATGCAAATCGGTCAAACCACATGGCCGCAATGACCTTTCAAAAAACACCCACCAATGTCGTATGTTTTGCCCCCTAGCCCCCATTTTTTAACACAAAATAAATGTCGGACCCCTCAAAGAAAGAAGATCTTGTCATGATGAATTGAATGGAGTTTTCCCCATCGAAAGCGACCGAGCGGTTCTCGAGATCTCGGGGGGGGGGGGGGGCAGAATCTGCCCCCCAGCAGGTTAACGTAATTTTGGCCGCCCGCAGGGATTCGGGTTAAGTGAAGTATACACAAAATACAACACTTTGAAGAAAGGAAGGAAGGAATGGAAGGAACATTTTGAAGAATGGAGGTAGTTGCAAATATCATGACTGATATATGAACCATCTTCAGTTTTATAAGGGACAAACGGTTCTGAAGGGAAAAGGGGACTGCTATAATATCACCCTGACGGCTGAGTGAGGTCAGTCCTGCATAGTGGACAACACCCCGGCAAACCATGTAGCTCCGTCTCCTTCCTCTGCGTCTGGCTGTGTGTGGCCATGGGAAGCGCCAGCTGTGCTTTACGGGTTTGCTCGGCCCAATAAAATGCAGCCATCGGCGGCCGCGGGAGTCAGACATAAACCGGCTGCTAGGGACGCCGGCTGTGTACCGATGGGTTCCGGTGGCAGCCGCTACGGCCGCTCCTATATTCCTCAGTTCGGGAGCGGCTCTTCCGTCCGGCGGCTCCGAGGCTCCCCGGCCGCCGCCGACTGACGTCAGGGGTCACTCTGCTGACGTCAGTGGCCACTCTGCTGACGTCAGATGTCGCATCCTTGCTGACGTCAGATGTACCATCCTTGTTGACGTCAGATGTCACATCCTTGCTGACGTCAGGGGCTACCCTGCTGACGTCAGATGTCACATCCTTGCTGACGTCAGATGTCACATCCTTGCTGACGTCAGGGGCCACCCTGCTGACGTCAGATGACACATCCTTGCTGACGTCAGATGTCACATCCTTGCTGACGTCAGGTGCCACCATGCTGACGTCAGATACTCCGGGTGAGACAGGGCCACTATATACTGACACCGCCGACAGATACTCCGGGTGAGAGGGTCGCTATATACTGACACCGCCGATAGATACTCCTGGTGAGAGGGCCGCTATATACTGACACCGCCGACAGATACTCCGGGTGAGAGGGCCGCTATATACTGACACCGCCGACAGATACTCCGGGTGAGAGGGCCGCTATATACTGACACCGCCGACAGATACTCCGGGTGAGAGGGCTGCTATATACTGATACTGACACCGCCGACAGATACTCCGGGTGAGAGGGCCGCTATATACTGACACCGCCGACAGATACTCCGAGTGAGAGGGTCGCTATATACTGATAATGACACCTCCGACAGATACTCCGGGTGAGAGGGCCGCTATATACTGCTAATGACACCACCGACAAATACTCCGGGTGAGGGGGCCGCTATATACTGATAATGACACCGCCGACAGATAATCCGGGTGAGAGGGCCGCTATATACCGACACCGCCGACAGATACTCTGGGTGAGAGGGCCGCTATATACTGATACCGCCGACAGATACTCCGGGTGAGGGGGCCGCTATATACTGATAATGACACCGCCGACAGATACTCCGGGTGAGAGGGCCGCTATATACCGACACCGCCGACAGATACTCCGGGTGAGAGGGTCGCTATATACTGACCGCCGACAGATACTCCGAGTGAGAGGGCCGCTATATACTGACACCGTCGACAGATACTCCGGGTGAGAGGATCGCTATATA
Organism: Chirona hameri; assembly: GCA_036785665.1. Taxonomy (NCBI): domain Eukaryota; kingdom Metazoa; phylum Arthropoda; class Thecostraca; order Balanomorpha; family Balanidae; genus Chirona; species Chirona hameri. The sequence goes on from JAXIVJ010007112.1 coordinate 37,750, forward strand.
CCGACACCGCCGACAGATACTCCGGGTGAGAGGGTCGCTATATACTGACACCGCCGACAGATACTCCTGGTGAGAAGGCCGCTATATATTGACCGCCGACAGATACTCCGAGTGAGAGGGCCGCTATATACTGACACCGCCGACAGATACTCCGGGTGAGAGGATCGCTATATACCGACACCGCCGACAGATACTCCGGGTGAGAGGGTCGCTATATACTGACACCGCCGACAGATACTCCGAGTGAGAGGGCCGCTATATACTGACACCACCGACAGATACTCCGGGTGAGAGGATCGCTATATACCGACACCGCCGACAGATACTCCGGGTGAGAGGGCCGCTATATACTGACCGCCGACAGATACTCCGGGTGAGACAGGACCGCTATATACTGACACCGCCGACAGATACTCCGGGTGAGAGGGCCGCTATATACTGACACCGCCGACAGATACTCCTGGTGAGAGGGCCGCTATATACTGACACCGCCGACAGATACTCCGGGTGAGAGGGCCGCTATATACTGACACCGCCGACAGATACTCCGGGTGAGAGGGCTGCTATATACTGCTAATGACACCACCGACAGATACTCCGGGTGAGGGGGCCGCTATATACTGATAATGACACCGCCGACAGATAATCCGGGTGAGAGGACCGCTATATACTGACACCGCCGACAGATACTCCGGGTGAGGGGGCCGCTATATACTGATAATGACACCGCCGACAGATACTCCGGGTGAGAGGGCCGCTATATACCGACACCGCCGACAGATACTCCGGGTGAGAGGGTCGCTATTAGAGATGCAGGAAATTATAATTTCTTGGTCACGGCCCCGGTCACGGCGGCTGACCTAGTTCATAGGTCACGGCGTGCTAGCAGCCAGGTCAATTTGAGTCCCAGGTTGGTCACGGCAAGCGTAATTTTCACAATTTCGACATATGAAATAGTTATGTAATTTGTATCCTAAAAATATACTTTGCTACTTGCTAGAACATTCTATTTTAGAACATTGCTAGACTGCAACAGGACAACTGCCAAATGCCAATACCTTGAAGTAGGATCGATGTAGGGAAATCAATAAGCATGAATTAAATGTATGGTATTGGTTACCTAATACCTAGTACGGAGTACCTACACGATTCATACATAAGCCACTGAAAGCATATTAAAATATCAAAGTAATCAAGCATCAACACTGGCATTTGAAACACTAAGAAATAGGGAAAATAAAACAAACAAAAAAGATGGCAGTCAGATTCTAGCTGACATTAATTACAAGCCATCACGCTGCACAGAAGATATGCACACATTTGCAGGAATAACCTTTTGAAATACAGCTCTAGGCAATAGGCATTTACGAACTGAAAATCAATCTCACTTGCGGGTTCTCAAAGCTAAGTCTCTGAGCAGACAAAGATAACAATACAATTTAAATTGATGTCATGCCTGGCCTGTAAGCCACAGCTCCTGCCAACATGAATTTGTGTCATCTCACCTGATTGAAGCCAACCACATATTAAAATAACGAAATCTCTCACCCCAAAATAGTCAGTATGTCACATTAAGGCCAACTTGATTCTTTAACTCCGAGAATCGGTGGCACACAGAATCTCTTACAATTTCCCAGGACACTAACAAATTTGCATGAAAGCGCAATGAGAAAAAAACAAACCACGCATATCGGATTCGGCAGCTGTGGCGCTCCATCGTCAATTACGGCGCGCTTGCCCGATAAAGTAAGCAGAGGGTCAACGCCGCAAGCAAATCACTATGCACGGCAGTCGGCACTACACTATAAAGCACGTTACTCGTACTAAAATATATACTCTATGTTGTTTTTTATTTTTAAGTTTTACTTTTAGCTTGTACAATGTACATATATCTATATTGTGCGTCAAATCAACACATTTCTCAGACTTTGTTGTTAAATAAAACTCTTGTGGTTGGCCTTGAGAATCACATGGCTTTGTGTACATACTACATATACAGATGGCGTCCCAGAAACAAAGGGATTTTCCTTTGAGTCAAGAAACAGTGAGCATAATTTTACGTCAATATTTTATTTGGTGTATGGGAAATATTTGAAAGTATTTTTTTTGTATTCCTCGTTAACCTAAAAGCAAGTGATACTTTCAAATAAACATTTATCTGTTCCATTTAGAAAATATACAGAATGTTTTGTTCGAAGTCAAAAGGTAAAAGTTTTATTATTTAGCAGCTGTTTACACAGCGCCATTCCTGACGCATCAGAGACGTGGAATATAATTGTTGTGCTTGGAGCAATGATTACATAACGATAATCGTTGGCTTGGGGTATTAGGAAATTGATGCATTTTATTAGACCGTTCCTGTAGCCATTAAGCCCCCGTGGGTGCAAGTAGGTTGTGTTGTGACTGTGAGATATTTAAGAGGAAGGTAAAGGTATCTCCGGAACACTTGATCTGGCTAGGTAACAGGTTAGTTTTAGTAGTAGTAGGTAGTTTTAGTGAAGTAAGTAAGCTTGGTGGCTTGGTGTTCGTTTTCTTCCATAACTTTGTCTTGTTGGTGTCTTGAAGCCAACAACGTAAACAGGTTTATAGTGACACAAAGGTCACCAAGCCACTGGCTTTGTGTCACCTATAAATTAGTGTCATGTTTAAGTTGGTTACTTCATGCAACCCTAGTGCTATGGGTGTTGCCCATCTTATACCCGAGTTAAGTGACCAACATGACAAAGTTTATAGGTGATACAAAGTGTCAATCTTTAGTGTTGACTGATATAGTGAGTAGTGAGTAGTGACTCAGAAATAGAATACAAACCAAATGAACAGCTGTAACAATTGCTTCAATCAAAATGTTTGGACTTTGGAAATTGGAACATGCGCCTGATTTAGTCTTTAGTATGATAAGGTCACGGCTTGATCTCATTTGACCTGACCTAGTCCCGGCTTAGTGCCGCCGTGAAACTGATTTAGTCACAGCGCCGTGACGCCGGGACCAGTTTTCTGCACCTCTAGTCGCTATATACTGACCGCCGACAGATACTCCGAGTGAGAGGGCCGCTATATACTGACACCGCCGACAGATACTCCGGTTGAGAGGGTCGCTATATATTGACACCGCCGACAGATACTCCTGGTGAGAGGGCCGCTATATACTGACCGCCGACAGATAGTCCGGGTGAGAGGGTCGCTATATACCGACACCGCCGACAGATACTCCGGGTGAGAGGGCCGCTATATACTGACACCGCCGACAGATACTCCGGGTGAGAGGGCCGCTATATATTGACCGCCGACAGATACTCCGGGTGAGAGGGCCGCTATATACTGACACCACCGACAGATACTCCGGGTGAGAGGGCCGCTATATACTGTCCATCGACACCGCCGACAGATACTCTGGGTGAGAGGGCCGCTATATACTGACACCGCCGACAGATACTCCGGGTGAGAGGGTCGCTATATACTGACACCGCCCGACAGATACTCCCGGTGAGAGGGCCGCTATATACTGACACCGCCGACAGATACTCCGGGTGAGAGGGCCGCTATATACTGACACCGCCGACAGATACTCCGGATGAGAGGGCCGCTATATACTGTCCATCGACACCGCCGACAGCTACTCCGGGTGAGAGGGACGCTATATACTGACACCGCCGACAGATACTCCGGGTGAGAGGGTCGCTATATACTGACACCGCCGACAGATACTCCGGGCGAGAGGGTCGCTATATATTGACCGCCGACAGATACTCCGGGCGAGAGGGCCTCTATATACTGATAATGACACCGCCGACAGATACTCCTGGTGAGAGGGCCGCTATATACCGACACCGCCGACAGATACTCGGGGTGAGAGGGCCGCTATATACTGACACCGCCGACAGATACTCCGGGTGAGAGGGCCTCTATATACTGATAATGACACCGCCGACAGATACTCCGGGTGAGAGGGCCGCTATATACCGACACCGCCGACAGATACTCCTGGTGAGAGGGCCGCTATATACTGACACCGCCGACAGATACTCCGGGTGAGAGGGCCGCTATATACTGACACCGCCGACAGATACTCCTGGTGAGAGGGCCGCTATATACTGACACCGCCGACAGATACTCCGGGTGAGACAGCGCCTCTATATACTGATAATGACACCGCCGACAGATACTCCGGGTGAGAGGGCCGCTATATACTGACCGCCGACAGATACTCCGGGTGAGAAGGCCTCTATATACTGATAATGAAACCGCCGACAGATACTCCGGGTGAGAGGGCCGCTATATACTGACCGCCGACAGATACTCCGGGTGAGACAGGGCCGCTATATACTGACACCGCCGACAGATACTCCGGGTGAGAGGGTCGCTATATACTAACGCCGCCGACAGATACTCCTGGTGAGACAGCGCCCCTATATACTGATAATGACACCGCCGACAGATACTCCGGGTGAGAGGGCCGCTATATACTGACACCGCCGACAGATACTCCTGGTGAGAGAGGGCCGCTATATACTGATACACAGACAGACATACACCGCCGACAGATGCTCCTGGTGAGACAGGGCCCCTATATATCGACACCGCCGACAGATACTCCGGGTGAGGGGGCCGCCATATGCTGACACCGCCGACAGATACTCCGGGTGAGAGGGCCGCTATATACTGACACCGCCGACAGATACTCCGGGTGAGAGGGCCGCTATATACTGACACCGCCGACAGATACTCCTGGTGAGAGGGCCGCTATATACTGACACCGCCGACAGATACTCCGGGTGAGAGGGCCGCTATATACTGACACCGCCGACAGATACTCCGGGTGAGAGGGTCGCTATATACTGACACCGCCGACAGATACTCCTGGTGAGAGGGCCCCTATATACTGATAATGACACCGCCGACAGATACTCCGGGTGAGAGGGCCGCTATATACTGACACCGCCGACAGATACTCCGGGTGAGAGGGCCGCTATATACTGACACCGCCGACAGATTTTCTTGGTGAGAGGGCCCCTATATACTGACCGCCGACAGATACTCCGGGTGAGAGGGCCGCTATATACTGACACCGCCGACAGATACTCCGGGTAAGAGGGTCGCTATATACTGACACCACCGACAGATACTCCTGGTGAGAGGGCCGCTATATACTTACACCGCCGACATACTCTGGGTGAGAGGGCCGCTATATACTGACACCGCCGACAGATACTCCGGGTAAGAGGGTCGCTATATACTGACACCACCGACAGATACTCCTGGTGAGAGGGCCGCTATATACTTACACCGCCGACATACTCTGGGTGAGAGGGCCGCTATATACTGACACCGCCGACAGATACTCCTGGTGAGAGGGTAATATATACTGACACCGCCGACAGATACTCCGGGTGAGACAGGGCCGCTATATACCGACACCGCCGACAGATACTCCGGGTGAGACAGGGCCGCTATATACCGACACCGCCGACAGATACTCCGGGTGAGAGGGCCGCTATATACTGACACCGCCGACAGATACTCCTGGTGAGAGGGCCGCTATATACTGACACCGCCGACAGATACTCCGGGTGAGACAGGGCTCCTATATACTGATAATCACACCGCCGACAGATACTCCGGGTGAGAGGGCAGCTATATACTGACACCGCCGACAGATACTCCTGGTGAGAGGGCCGCTATATACTGACACCGCCGACAGATATTCCTGGTGAGAGGGCCGCTATATACTGACACTGCCGACATATACTCCTGGTGAGAGGGCCGCTATATACTGACACCGCCGACAGATACTCCGGGTGAGACAGCGCCCCCTATATACTGATAATGACACCGCCGACAGATACTCCGGGTGAGAGGGCCGCTATATACTGACACCGCCGACAGATACTCCTGGTGAGAGGGTCGCTATATACTGACGCCGCCGACAGATAATCCTGGTGAGAGGGCCGCTATATACTGACACCGCCGACAGATACTCCGGGTGAGAGGGCCGCTATATACTGCTAATGACACCACCGACAGATACTCCGGGTGAGAGGGCCGCTATATACTGATAATGACACCGCCGACAGATACTCCTGGTGAGAGGGCCGCTATATACCGACACCGCCGACAGATACTCCTGGTGAGAGGGCCCCTATATACTGATAATGACACACTCAAAACTTTTTTACCATCTCCCAGAAGGTAAAACCGCCACAGCCGGGTAACAGGGCCCACAGACGTTTTTCACCACCCACCGGGTGGTAAACTCTTTTAATTTACTCTCGCCCAGAGGGTATTTTTTTCCGAGATTACCCTCTACGAACGGATAAACCCTGAACGTTACCCTTTGTGAGAGAGTAAACCATCATCTACCGTTTTAATTTACCCTCTGAGAGAGAGTAGATCCTGTGGCTTACTCTCTGCCAGGGAGTAAATTTTACTCTTTCCTAGAGAGTAAACCCGTCACAGCCGGGTAGCAGGGCCCACAGACGTTTTCTACCACCTACCAGATGGTAAACTACTGGCATTTACTCTCGCTCTGAGTGTATCCCTTTTTAGTTTATCCTCTGGCTGCGGGTAACCCTCTTCGAGTGAACCTTTTCACGGGAGTCAATAACATTTTACCCTTTTCATTTACCATCAGGAAAAGGATAAATCATGTGGCTTACTCTCTGACAGTGGGTAAATTTTACTCTTTCTTGGAGTGTAAACCTGAAACAGCCGGGTTACTGCACAGGGGCCCACAGACGTTCTTTACCACCTATCAGATGGCTAACTATTTGCATTTACTCTCGGTCTGGGGGTAACCCTTAGGAATATCCTCTGGTGAAGGGTAACATTTTAGGTTACCCCTTCCAAGAGAGTAAATAACATTTAAGCTTTATTATTTACCTTCTTGGATAGGATAAATCCTGTGGACAGCGAGTGAATTCCTTTTAAAAATAATGTGGCAAAAAAACTGTTTAAGCGTTAGAAACGACGAACATTTAGGACATTAATGTATTATCTTCACACTGTATTGGCATCAACACAACTCTGGTATCACCCTGGTATATCCCAATAGTTTGTTCACAGTTTGTTCACGCGTACCTCATATACGCATCTCACTCTACACATGTCTCACTCTATCCCAACAGTTTTGCTGACACGTTGTCAAGTTTTTTCGGCACTTTACCCTCATCAGTGAACAGCACGAAGTGCGTCATGATACAAGCTACATTCTCATATTTCCTTACCGGTCTTTGAGCATACACCGAAAAGCTTGCCCCCCAGCTCAGAAGCTGTTCGGCCTTCGTTGCCGAATCCAGCCGACAAACTTCAACTCCCTCGACGCATACGCATTTAGATGCTATTACTGGATGGCCGCTGGTCGGGCGCTCCTCAGTGAAGATTGAATCCTCTTCATGAAACATCGAACAGAGATAGTCTGCCGCTTCATCTGGAATGTAAAGAACACGAACCCTTTCAACCACTGCATAATGCTCACAAGAAATACGAGCAAGAAATGAATGATTGTCATGAGCCATCCCTTGTGCACTGTGCAGTGTATACTACTCATCGCATTGAACACCAATATTGTCAACCAATTTGCTTCAGGGAACACAGGTTATGTACAATGTCACGTTAGCTATACTGTCCATTAAAGGAAATGTTTAATCTTGATATGGGGTTTTGAACTGAGAAAAGAAAGAGAAGAGAGAAAGGAGTGAGGAGTGAGGAGTCAGTAGAGATCGAGGAGAGGAGTGAGGAGTGAGGAGTGAGAAGTGAGGAGTGAGGAGTGAGGAGTGAGGAGTGAGTAGTGAGTAGTGAGGAGTGAGGAGTGAGGAGTGAGTAGTGAGTAGAGAGCGAGGAGAGCGAGGAGAGCGAGGAGAGAGAGAAGAGAGAGAGAGAGAGAGGAGAGGAGAGAGGAGAGATGAGAGGAGAGGAGAGAGGAGAGAGGAGAGAGGAGAGAGGATAGAGGATAGAGGAGAGAGGAGAGAGGAGAGGAGAGAGGAGAGAGGAGAGAGGAGAGAGGAGAGAGGAGAGAGGAGAGAGGAGAGGAGAGAGGAGAGGAGAGAGGAGAGGAGAGAGGAGAGAGGAGAGAGGAGAGGAGAGAGGAGAGAGGAGAGAGGAGAGAGGAGAGAGGAGAGAGGAGAGAGGAGAGAGGAGAGAGGAGAGAGGAGAGAGGAGAGAGGAGAGAGGAGAGAGGAGAGAGGAGAGAGGAGAGGAGAGAGGAGAGAGGAGAGGAGAGAGGAGAGGAGAGAGGAGAGAGGAGAGAGGAGAGAGGAGAGAGGAGAGAGGAGAGAGGAGAGAGGAGAGAGGAGAGAGGAGAGAGGAGAGAGGAGAGAGGAGAGAGGAGAGAGGAGAGACGGGGATATCACGGTTCAGCCATTATCCTCTGAAGGGAGAGAGAAGCCCAATATCACGGTATGCGACAAAAGATCCTTACCAGGAGCACATCCGACCAGGACTTGAATGCGCCCCAGGATCTCGGTGAACTTGGCAAGGGATTCGTCACGGAGTGCCGGCCCACCCTCTGGGTCTTCTCTGCCACGAGGCGTGCGAGCTCAGCCCAAAGCTGAAAAGTTGCAGTTGCTTGTAATATGCATCAGTAGTCCTCGCTTAAAGGGAGTGTGTCTACTCACATTGGCCATACGGAGTTAGGCACATGGGATTGGAGAGCAGATTTTTCTGAATTAATCCATATCTGCATTTCTCCAGTATAACCCTAGTTGCTGAGATATTCCGTTTCCACCAGCAGGCCTGGCAGACTTCAGTTATCGGGTTGCCACCAGCCTACATCCACCACTAGAATGTGATGCAAACTTGCCAACGTATCGATAGCGTAAACCAATCACATTTCGACAAAAAAACTCGTGAGCGCTGATAGCAGCTTTCGAACAGAGCCCCGGTTCTGCTTCGACTGTTTGTATACAATAACCGTATTGCTGATTGTCGTACGTGCGCCAATTTCTATTTCGTGTTTGCCTTCACCATAGTGAAAACAACTTCATCGATATTTATACCGAAGTAAGTCGAAACAATTTAAGCGAAATTTAAATTATCGGAGGCCTATATATGAATTTTATCGGATTAAAACGCGATAACAACCTGTACTTATCGTAGGAAAAATGTTTTTGCAATACAAAACAGTAGACACACTCCCTTTAAAGACGCTCGAAAGTGCTAACGACACATAACGACGATAGAAATAAGTGTCAACGTGCCACACAACGAGCAACGAGCATCTGGGTTCTAAGGCCTAGATGCGATGCCAGGTCACATAAAATTAGTATATTGACTGAGCAAAGCTGAAAACATATGATCCAGCTGATGATCGACCCATCCACCCAGATTGACCCGATATATACCTACCAGGGCACGGTTCGTTGGAAGGGTTCGGAGGTGTCAAACAACGGGAGATGTATCATTCAAAAGATAAGCTCGCGTGGAATTCAGCCATGATAATTTTTCAAAAATATGTCAAGCGCCTTTTTGTAAACCAACATTTTTCGAAAAATTTCGTTTGGTCAGAGCTATCGCGTATGATATGGCGAAAATACAGATAAATGACATGACTATCGATTCGTCATGCTCTGCACGTCAAGGTCTCATAGAATGCAAAGCCATTAGATGGTTGGGTTGGTTGCACGGTTGCATCAAAGCCAAGCACTCTCGGTGTCGCACTAAGGCGCAAATTTGCCGAAATTTGCAGACATAACGATACTGGCTTCTATTTTTTAGATTAAATCATAACTTTATTTCTGAAAACAATTATTATGAGATAAAACACAATTTTCCAATGCGGGTTTCAACGATCAACAACACTTGACTGCATGAATGTGTAGCCTGCAAGGCCATGTTCCATACAAATTCACTAACCTGGCTTTCCGAAGCGAGCATTGGGTACCGGTCCATCAAATCTTGTAGACCTAGTTTCTTCGTTCCTATCAGCCTGTGTCGTCGGTCGGGAAGAGTAGCAGACATTGCCTCCGCCACCTGAGGATAAACAATTCATTATGACTCTGATGCTTTCACGACCTTATTTCCTCCAAGGATTGACCTAGCTCTGAGCACGCCACGTTTCACAATTTCTTACAAAAACCGACCATACGACATTGTGACCATATCTAACCTATCCCCATACTAGGGCTATTAAAGGTTATCGTCATACAGGAAACAGGTACACTATATCCGTAAATACAAACAAACACACATATTGGCTAAAAACATGAAGGCGAATATATAAATGATGCTTGATACATGCTAAATCGGTCTAAATATAAACATAAAATGCACAGCTAAAAGTATAAATAACAGCATAAATATAAAGTATAAATACAAGTATAGTATAAATAAGTATAAATAAAAGTATAGTATAAATAAGTATAAATAAAAGTATAGTATAAATAAGTATAAATAAAAGTATAGTATAAATAAGTATAAATAAAAGTATAGTATAAATAAGTATAAATAAAAGTATAAATATGTATCTTATGTGTCCAACTGGACACATAAGATACATATTTTGGTTTAGTACAATTTACCTCTTCCTTGTTCATCGATGACCCTTCGTCCTTCAGCTTCCGAACAATGGACTCTACTTCGATAATGTTGTCTGGTTTCGCAGGCAGATAGTTTTTCAGCAGAGACTTCTTCCTCTTCTTGGTCTGGACCTCTTCGGAGGCCGACCGCTTCCGACGATTCTTGAATTTGGTAGTCATGCTCTCCTTCACAAACCTCTGCGAACACATCCGCGTATCAACGAATTGCACGGTTCAATTCAGGCCAGTGCCATTTTCAGTTGCACGTAGACAGGCAACCAACGATAACATGACATCTACAGAAAAATACTGGTATTTCCAAGCATACACTTTAACATAGTCGATTTTACCGACACAACTACCTTCGAGGAACAGAGAGGATGAACATCAGGATCTCACCAAGCGGGAGGACAGGTTCAGTCCCAGTCCGAAGCCAGGGAACTGCTCTACGAAGTCCCCTACAAGGTCGTCTATATCCTTGAGGTACCTTGGGAGGAAATGACAAGGTAAATCAGGATGTTCGGGTAGAAGTGATGAGAAACATTACCAAGTCGTACAATAATACAAGCACTTTGATAAGGTTTTAACCTGCCGTGGACCATCATATGTGAGGACCAAAAGAGCACAAGCGGCCGCAGTATATACCAGTATATACCAGTAAAGCCCCGTAGTTGACGATGAACGAGCGAGCGCGACGGAAATGTGTGGGGCCTTACAGCTCTATCGGAAGGAAATGTGTGGGGACTTTCAACTCTATCGGACAAGTAAGTATCTGAGATATGCAAAGAGTCGGAAGACCATTAGAGAGTTTAGAGCGCTTCAGAGGCCCTTTTGGGCCACCAGGGCCGTCTCTGAAAGATCAGAGGGCCCCATGGACGTTCAAAAGAGCCCTTTGCATGTCAGATGGGCCCCTGGTCAGACCTAAAGGCCCCCGAGCGGGTCAGAGGGCCCTCTGAAGGGGTCAGATGGCCCTCTGAAGGGGTCAGAGGGCCCCTTTTAGATTATTCATGCCATTCGTGCCACCTTTTAGATTATTCATGGCGCAGTAGACAGCACCGACTTTGGAGTTTTTTGCTTTGCTAGACAGCGGGTTTCCAACCTGGAAGCCATCGTAGTATACAGATAGATGCAGAGTGTTTTTAGCCGATGCCTGATGCATGTTACCATCCCAAATGCCACGCAACTCATGCGTCTGATGAACGTCATCGCCACCTCCTTCTCGGTCAGACATATTGTCATCCGGAACTGACAGAAGACATGTTTCATCCGGGCAAAATAGTTTCAACTGCGGGATGAGCGGGACATATTCATAGGTCTCCATCTTGCCGTCGTCATCCGCACACAGAGTGATTGTCTGGGGGGGCAGTTATGTTGCATTTCTTAAGGACATGTTGATCCAGGTGAGGGCTTTTAAGAGCATCATTCAACGTTCGTAGAGAGCGAGGTTCTTTTCCTTCTTAACCTGGCGCTTGAGCAAGCTCGCTGTGTTCCAAAATGGCCTCTTTGGTGAACGAATCAACGTACTCCAGTATGTCTCGACAGGTTTTCTCTGTAACATTTTTTGAACGCAGTCGAAGTATGAATGATGTTACTGACTCAGTTGAGCCTGACGGTCCAGACGGACGGTCCGTTGAGCCTGGCGGTCCAGACGGACAGTCCGTTGAGCCTGACGGTCCAGACTGACAGTCCGTTGAGCCTGACGGTCCAGACTGACAGTCCGTTGAGCCTGACGGTCCGGCAACGTTAACAGGGGCAGCATTCTCCTCTGACTGATCTGTTGACGTCACTATGGCCGTATCACAAGTCATTTCATCTGACTCCTGCAATTCAACTTTGTCGGCTCTATGCCTCAACATGTGCAAGCGCCAATACTTAACTGACGTCATGGGTGCTATGGAGCAGTACAGACAACCTATTCTAAAGGTTGGGGCAGCCTCATGTCTTCGAACATGCTGACAGAAACGAGTCAAATCGAAACTCTTGAAAGGGCACTGAGGACATTTCAGCTCTTGAGATTCCTGATGAATCCTCTGAAGAAACAGAAAATATGAGGACATTGTTAGGTTAGGGGTATCTGGAGATACACATGTTACTTAGGTCATCTGAACACTCGCCCGGGTGATCGGTTGAATGCGACGAGCTCGGGTGGAGAGGTCAACCCCCCCCCCCCCCCCCCCATTCCCCTGAGATCTCGAAAATCAGCGGAGCTAGAGACAACAAATTTACAGGGTATATAACATATATTAACTCACTTGTGTGTAATTGTCAGGCCTCTAGGTCGTGACCTTCAGGTCAAGTAAGGTCTTACAAGATCATGTTGTTGAATTAGTGGTATAATTGCTTGAACCCAAAAACATGCTGGCTAACGCTTGAGAATGCATTTGAACTAATTCTTCTTCTTCAATATAACTGCACTGATCCGGGGTATCAAACAGATGGCATTTCAAAAACTTGTTCATGCTCTCACATTAGTATGCCAGATGCTCTGGAAATTGTCTACCCAGGCAACTATGACACTGACATTGACCAGCTCTAGGTCAGCGACCTTGGCATCTATATAATTTGATCTTGCACCACAAGATCGGCTATTCATTTGTCTACAGCTATGCAAAGTTTGGCAGTGTCATGTCGAACCGTTCGGAAATTGCATTGGAAACCCCTTAGGAGTGGGTCAAGTTACCCCCCCCCCCCCTCACCCGAGCGCGTCCTATATCATTGCCCTCCTAGAACTAGCGCCCAAAGATTGCATTAGTCAGATTAGTGATCTTCCTAGCTCCATTCTGGTATCTTACCGGTTCACTCATGGTCTTGACGGCTGAAAAAAACAAGCTGAAAAATGAAGAAAAAAAGCATTACAGAACAAGCAACACTCAGATCCAACACGGCCAGTAGGTACATCACTCTGATGCAACACAAACAATCATGATTGTCTTTCTGGCAATAAATACACATATGTGCAATATGCAATTGCAGCTCCTAAATGGCATAATGAGCATACACTATTTTAGCTAGCAGGGGTTGACAATACTCAAAATGATAGGTTTGTATTTCCACTGTCTTTGTCAAGTAACCTGTTTGGGTTTCCTGCATCGAAATACAGACTGTGCCCTTACTTTGCAACATAAAAAACACAATCGGCTCAGCCGTTCCTGAGATATATAATAGAGCTGTGCATGTGCGCACGTGCAGAGGCACACCAACCCCGACTTTTGAAAAAGCGTCGGCTGAGAGGTCCCTAACCACACACCAAATTAGCAGTGTCCAAAAATTATATTTTTGTTTGGGTGTCAGAGTGGAAAATCCAAGCAAAAAAAGACCATGAGAGTGGAAAAATTATGTAGAAAATGGTGCAATATTGATTTGTTTTGAATCTGAAAAGCATTAGTTTTCGTTGATATCATGTATTTTTAGTCAATATTTATGTCGGAATACCACAATCCATAATTTAGGAGTGTAAAATTAACTCCTAAATGGGGGTGAGAGTGGATTTTTTTTCTTCACATTTAGGTGTCATTTCCCACCCAAATTCACAAATTTTGGGACACTGCAAATTAGAACACAATACGCTCATATGTTCCTGAGATATAAAATAGGAATATGAATAAGGCAGCATAAATAATAAGGCAACATTTACGAATGACATGGTTAAAAATGACAGTGACTGAAATATAAGTTTCTGACATGATCCAAACTATGTATCTTTGTTTTACTGAGGTGGCACATGAAGTCGTTTTACTATTGCAGCTCCAAATGTATGAAACAAATTTCAATTAGTAAGCCAATTTTTATTCATTTCTACATCCTAAAAAGCATTTTCAGAACACTCATTATTTTGTTGTTGAATATCTGCTGTCAGTCTGGCAGCTAGCTAATCAACAACAAATTCCTAGCCTAACAAAGGCAATTATAATTGTTTTCAAACATTGTTTTACTTTTAATTATAATTGTATTTTTGAAATAAACCTTGGTGGAGATTTCAATTTTAATTAACTTTATGTATATTATTAACTTTATATTGACATAATTATTATTTTAAAAAGTCCTTGATGTCCCAATATATGCCACGTCCCCCCCCCCCCCCCCCCCCCCCACCACACACACACAATCTCACAACGGCCAATACGCAACCTAAGCGTGATATTAACAAAATGTGACGGCACACTCAGCTGACGACGTAATGTTAAACGCCATAGGCCGTAAGTTCGTCCTCAATTCACCGGAAAACGGCTGAGAAATTAGTTATGTGAGATACATCATGTTATAGAAGGCCGTTTGTTCTAAAAAAGGGTATACTTATTGCAAGAATGAAGTGAATTTAAGCTAAGAAAGAAGCCGTTACGTTCTTGGCGCACTTGTAACAAAACATTTCCTCACGTGTAGCGTTTGAATTTGCAAATAAAATGGAAATTTATATTATTGTATCCTATTTTATTTATTGAATTATTTCAATTGAATTTTTAAAATGGAAAAACATCTTAAATGAACAGAGTAAAGCTGCTGTTGATTGTGTGTGTAGTGGATGAATCAAGGTTTCCAGGAAAGCTACCGGCGCCATTATTGTATAAGTATCACTCAAACGCGTGTTTACAAATTGCAACCAAGTTAAGTCGGCCTTAACTTGGTTGCAATTTGTAAACGCGCCACTCAAACACGAATTACAAAGCAGCATTAGCATACAATTATCTTAAAAACATCTTACAAAATGATAAAAAATAGTACGATCCATTCCATGGCCTCCCAATGCTAAGTTGAACCTCAATTGACGGGAAAACGTCTTATTTTTTTCGTCTATGGCCTTTAACACTACGCAGTCAGCTGAGTGTGCCGCGCCGTCACTGGCGGATCCAGAACGTCGGTTCTGGCGCTGCGGGGGGCATACATCCAAAAAAGTTTCTCGAATTTCACAAAACTCATCGGATATCGCTTCCTTATGCATTGCTATACGTTTTAAAACAAACTTTCCTTAATAAAAGTTGCTTAGATTTCCTTCCAGAGCCGGAAATGTGCAAATTTTGGTCGATTTCAGGCGCTGCGGGGGGGGGGGGGGGGGGCATTTGCCCCTAATGCCCCCCCCCCCCCCCCTGGATCCGCCAGTGCGCGCCGTCCGCTGATTATCAAATGACGTCACGGCTTGAGTCGCGTATAACACAACCCAATGCTTTCCTGCTTACTTTTACTAGAAATCATTACTTTCACCTGTGGCACAAATGCCCATTACTGACATGTTTCACACATGCAGTATTTCTAAGACCTTAACCGAGTCAGCCAAATTGTAAACATTTGTTGGATGAAAGGAAAATCAACCCTGCATTTCACATTCGCTATTCCCAGTTGTACACATTCTGACACCATGTGTGGTTCTGGCATGCACTGAGTTGAGTACACTGAACCTGTCACATGTTGAGTACACTGAACCTGTCATCACCCCCCCCCCCCCAAAAGGGTTTGAATTTGGATTGTACTAACAAAAACAAACAAAAATGCATCAAAGTCTTTTTTTTAAGACTTTCAAGCCATTTTCTAAGTTATGGCATTTGCTGGACTTGAAAAACTCGTTTTCATTTTTAGTTAGGTCAACTCTTGCATTCTGGTAAGGATAACAAGAATGAGCTGAAGGCTGACACTGCTCACATGCATTAACCACACCAAAGGGCTAATACAAATATTTCTGGCTATGTTCAATTATGTGTTTGGTTCAGTTAAATTTGGCAGCTGACACTTGTTAGTTGTTACCCAAACCGAAACACCATACTTAACCTAACTCAAAATCAATATTATTGTTATAATCACAGCAAAAGCAACAGCTTAGAAAATGATTTACTGTGTATTTGCTGCCACTTTTCAGTCATCAAACAAAATATGGGAGTGGAATGCCAGTATCGTCAAAGTTCAGACTGCTAGGACCAGTGTCATGCAAATAATCATATATGGGTGGGGTTGCATGATTTTATCAGTCCACCAGTGGCAGTTTCTGAGAAAGTCAAGGAATAAGCAGCTGCTTAAAGGGAATAGTCCACCTTTAACATGGGGTTTTCAACTGAGATAGCAGATTTGTAGCTTGGATAGAGAAACTGACACAGAATCGATGCAATCGATTCTGAAATCAATGGTTGCAAATATGCGTCATCACTAGTATAAACAGATCAAAGTTGATGTATCAGGACAACATGGAAGCACTGCAGCCCTGTATACAAAGTGTTGATGACGTCATGTGTTATACATGTCCGTGAACTTGGCGTGGTATTCTGATTCGTATTCAGCGTCGAGTACCGATTCATGGTTGGCAAAGTTGCTGTTTGCTGGTATGCATTTTATACTCTTTTATACTCTTTTAAAAATTAAGTAACCTTTGAAAAGGGGAAAATAAACATAATCAAATCAGATATAATGAATAATCATATTTGATTTGATTCAGTCAACTTGATCAAGCTCTGGAGAGCTCAAGCCCTCAATCAGAATACAAAAGAGTAAAAAATGCATACCAGCAAACAGCAACTTTGCCAACCATGTACCGATTTGCTTAAAAAACGCTGATTGGTGGGGAATCATTCCACACATACTAAGAGGTAGCGAAATATTGATAAAACGGGAGTCAAAGGTATTCTGCTGAAGATTTTTTTTTTGGCAATGGTTAAATCATTTTTTTTTAGGTTAAGTATCAGCTTTATAGGTTTGGCTTTAGGCCGAAGCTGAAGCACAATACTTAACCCAAACAAATGTTTTTACCCCTTGGCCTGAAATATATTCCTGTAAACCACAAATGCACAATGCCACAAACCCCGTGACAATTATCCGTAAGCTAGGTTAGGTTCAGGCACGGAGCCAAGGGGGGGGGGGGGGGGGGCGTAGCCAAGGGGGGAGGGGGCATTGGGGCAGCCGCCCCTGACCCCCTCCTGGAGCCTAGACGGGCTTCGAGAGTTCGCCGTTCGGACTCGCCTGAGGTCCTTCAGGTGGGTAGAAATAGACTAGATCTTAAAGAATACATATACTGAATCCTCCACACGTATACCACGTAAAGCACGTATACCAATTTTTTGCCCTTCATATGGGCTCTTCATTGCTGACCTTGGGCCCTTTTGGGCTGCCGCCCCCCCCCCCCCCCCCCCCCGAGCGAAATCCTGGCTACGTGCCCTGGTTAGGTTTGGTTTGGGTTTCCTAGTTTTTGGTAGTTTTTGAAGCAAATCGGTACTCAACGCTGAATATGATCTGAATATGAATCTGAATATGAATCTGAATATGACACCAAGTTCACGCCCTCACAGACATGTAAAACACACATGATATCAGACATCATCAATACCATTCATACAGGGTTGCAGTGCTTCCATATTGTCCTTCCAATACACTAACCCTGATCGGTATGGATGTGTGACACCACCATTATTAGTACTGGACGCCTGCTCCACCGATACCCCTACAGTGCTGGGTACAGAAGTGGGATGCCTGCTCCGCCATGAATACCCTAGTTTAACCTAATCAATAGGCAGCAAATTTGTTAGGTTAAGTATTGTACTTTAGACTTCAGGCCAAGGCCTGAAACCTAAATACTTAACCTAACAAATTTGCTTTTACCCTTGCCTGAAATCTATTCCTGTGAAACACAAATGGACAAACCCTGTGACAATTATCAGTAGATTACCCTGTGATGATTATCAGTAGGTTAGGTTAGGTTAGGATAATATTATCATAAATTCATATTAATAATAATTATTATAACACCCACAAATCCCCAAAAAATGGTATTATTCTTAATGATGTCATATCCAAGTATGAATCGTTGCCTGTAGGTACCGGAATTGATTGCTACTGGTCGTGTCAGCCCGGCACATGCACAATCATGGCCTCTGCAGCAGAATATATTTACACTCATCCTTGATCGCTGCAGAAGAATTAACAGATACGATAGCGCAATGGTGGTGCAGGTCTCTGAAAATGTTGTCTTCAAAATAGCTGTTTTTTAGATCGTAAGGTAAGCTGAAGCTGCAAAATAGTGTTTATAACACTTTCTCGTTGCTGTTACAGTTTTTAAGCTGTTTTTGATACAAATTCGTCCAGTAAAAAGGTGCAGGGGTCTTGTCATATACCCCTAATTTTCCAATCACAATATCTATATTTTTAGGCTCAAAATTTCCTCTCACCCAAGCCATCCAAGCCAAAATTAATTTTGGGACACTGTTTCAGCCCACATTATGGTTATGATTTTATATTGTGAGACATTGCAGTAGGTACCTACTTATGAAGCAGGTACCAGAATAAGAGGAGATGGTGGGAATTAAACGATTCACCTCACCTATTTTTAGTTACTAATTTCCATTAATATATATGTAATTTGATAGATCATTTCCTAAATGGTATGTATGCATTCACACAGCATAACACAAAACCTAGAAATATTAAAAACAATCCTATTTTAAAAACTCACTGGAGATTCTGATGCAGTCCAGCATGTTTCCGGCACAACTGACAACTTAAGAATGAATGTAAACAAATTGTGGTGATGTGAATTGTAACCTTTATGACATCGTTGGTGTTTTTAGATGAAACCCTAACCAAACCTAGCCTAACCTACTGACAATCATTGCGATGCGGGGTAACCTACTGATAATTGTTGCACGGTTTGTGCGATTGTGTTTCAAAGTAATATCTTCAGGCAAGGATAAAAGCAAATTTGTTAGGTGAAGTATTGTGCTTCAGGTTTCAGACAGCCTGAAGCCTAAAGCACAATACTTAACCTAATAAATTTGCTTTTACCCTTGCCTAAAATATCTCCTGTCTGCCTTCGGCAGAATACTTTTGACTCCTGTTTTCTCAATATTTTGCTACCTTTTAGTACGTGTTGAATGATTCTCCACCAATCAGCAGTTGTGACGTCATTGGTATCTCCACCACGCCTTGCACGCTGTGGTTTCTGATCATAATATGCTGCGATCAAGTATGTGTGTAAATGAATTCTGCTACAGAGGCCGTATCCTTTGTGACGTCATTGATTTGAATGCTTGCTTCGCTCGCTGAGTGACATTGGTTCGACTTATCTTTTTTAAACCTGACGAGAGCGCTGCGCTATGCTCGGGGCCCTTTCACGTGAACGTGATAGATGGAGATTTGGTCGCCTCCTAATGCCTTCGGCAGAATACTTTTGACTCCCGTTTTCTCAATATTTTACTACCTTTTAGTACATGTTGAATGATTCTCACCAATTAAAATGATTCTCCACCAATCAGCGGTTGTGACGTCATTGGTATAACTTGCCATGTACCAAACTAGGCATTCGTCGTGGATCATCGCAGTCGTGTAAACAACTCTCAGCACCATGGTCGGAGCCGGTGACGGTAAGATTTATACATATTTCCATTATTAGCATTACGGCTGTCTGATCATGTTGGAACACATGTATATTTACTCAGCGTGACATTCTCTATCAAATGGTGGGCTTCTTAGAAGGATCATATATATATATATATATATATATATATATATATATATATATATATATATATATATATATTTCTACTGAGTTTTTGACAACCATCACCCAATAATCAGCTTTCCCAACTATCTATGACAACCCTGCTAGGTCAATAAGTTTAGGTTTAGTCAAGGTCAGGCTTGCTAAGTTTATTTGTATAGGAACATTGGGCAGATACCTTTATAGGTAAAGATTACCCCAATGACAATGAGCTCAAGCTGAATATAGTCAGTAATTACATAAATGTGGAACATCTGAAAATGGAAATCAACTAATCATTTTAAAACAACTTGCCATCTAAATATACATTTAAGAAGATTGTGTAGGTACTGAAAGTGTGTGAAAAACGTTTAAGCATGTGTGTGGCAAACAGTGCGCGACACTACACCACGCGGCTGTGATGCATCACACTGATACACCTGCAGTACTCAAAATAAATTAATAGCGATAGGTACATCAACATACAAAAAAGAAACACTTACCGTAAAAGCCTTTCGTCGCACTCCGTCGGAACAAGACACTTCTATACCCGCCTTATCCCTAGCTCTACCGTTGCAGCTACAACGGCCAAGTGCTGCCGACTGCAAATGGCGTCTTTCCGATTTGGCGCCAAAATGCTACCATTTCAGTTATTACCTTCACGAGGGTAAAAAGGATCCGCGAGCAGAGTATCGAAACGTGAGGCGCACGGCTGAAGAGTAACTTATGTTGTCCTAAGGGTAAATGTTGGCTGACTTCCTTGGTTACCATCCACCAAAGAGTTCGTGTATAGTTTCACTAGATATACTCGCTGGAGAATGGTTAAAACAATGTCAGCGCTTCGTATGTGTACTACCATCACACGGGTCATGATACTCCAGAGGAACGAGTTTTCACTATGATAAGAACTGCGAGAGTAATGTCCATTAGGTTCATGGTAATGAACCCTTAACTGGGGGATAACGTCAAATTGAGCACGTTAAGTTACCATGTAGCCAATGGTAACCACGAGTTACCATTTTAATATACTCTTGTCGTGCGGGTTCGTTAAAAATGTATCCGCCAGCAAATGGTAAAAAAGTTTTCAGTGCACCGCCGACAGATACTCCGGGTGAGAGGGTCGATATATACCGACACCGCCGACAGATACTTCGGGTGAGAGAGCCGCTATATACTGATAATGACACCGCCGACAGATACTCCTGGTGAGAGGGCCGCTATATACTGACACCGCCGACAGATACTCCGGGTGAGACAGGGCCCCTATATACTGATAATGACACCGCCGGCAGATACTCCTGGTGAGAGGACCGCTATATACCGACACCGCCGACAGATACTCCTGGTGAGAAGGCCGCTATATACTGACACCGCCGACAGATACTCCGGGTGAGAGGGCCGCGATATACTGACACCGCCGACAGATACTCCGGGTGAGAGGGCCGCTATATACTGACACCGCCGACAGATACTCCGGGTGAGAGGGTCGCTATATACTGACACGACCGACAGATACTCCGGGTGGGAGGGCCGCTATATACTGACACCGCTGACAGATACTCCGGGTGGGAGGATCGCTATATACTGATAATGACACCGATCGACGGACGCGCGGACGAAGTTTCGTATCACTATCAAAGTTGATTGATGCTCGCCATCTTTCAGACCTCGTCATTACCGATGTCATGCATGAGATCTAAGTTTGCAATAATTGTTGCCCATTATAATGTTTGATGTCACCCCTATGCGTATGTTACAGCCGGCAGGTGCAGTTCGGCTGGGTGTCGCAGACCAGTATGATGAACGGCGTGGCGTCCCGCACGCTGGCTGTGCCCTCCCTGGTGGTCATTAACGCCTCCGACTACACCCACTACGTGCCGGACGACGAGCCGGCGCACATCACCGAACAGTCCGTCATACTGTTCCTCGACGAGATACTGGCCGGGAACATAAAGGTGCGCCAGGAGCGCCGTCGGGAGCGGCCGGCGACACGCGTTTCGGCAGGATTAGCCGACCAGGGCGGTGCAGTTTGACATAGTGTGAGGGTTGGAGGCCCGGTATGCTGGTGAGATGGGGAATCAGTCGGCGCCGGGCCAGGGCACGGATGGATCAGCTGCTGCCGTTGTCCTCCGGTGTGGGATAACTGGTAGGGTTTGCCGCACTGCGTGGTGCCGTGCTGCTGCCTCATATATCCCCGCGGTCATCATTTACCAGACGCGGTGGTGTTATTGGCTTATATTTGACAGGCGGGCGGCGGGGACTCGTACCCGATGCGGATGTATCGGGCTGCGTACCAGG
>JAXIVJ010007113.1:0-25000 GCA_036785665.1 Chirona hameri
CGAGAGATAGATAGATAGATAGATAGATAGATAGATAGATAGATAGATAGATAGATAGATAGATAGATAGATAGATAGATAGATAGATAGATAGATAGATAGATAGATAGATAGATAGATAGATAGATAGATAGATAGATAGATAGATAGATAGATAGATAGATAGATAGATAGATAGATAGATAGATAGATAGATAGATAGATAGATAGATAGATAGATAGATAGATAGATAGATAGATAGATAGATAGATAGATAGATAGATAGATAGATAGATAGATAGATAGATAGATAGATAGATAGATAGATAGATAGATAGATAGATAGATAGATAGATAGATAGATAGATAGATAGATAGATAGATAGATAGATAGATAGATAGATAGATAGATAGATAGATAGATAGATAGATAGATAGATAGATAGATAGATAGATAGATAGATAGATAGATAGATAGATAGATAGATAGATAGATAGATAGATAGATAGATAGATAGATAGATAGATAGATAGATAGATAGATAGATAGATAGATAGATAGATAGATAGATAGATAGATAGATAGATAGATAGATAGATAGATAGATAGATAGATAGATAGATAGATAGATAGATAGATAGATAGATAGATAGATAGATAGATAGATAGATAGATAGATAGATAGATAGATAGATAGATAGATAGATAGATAGATAGATAGATAGATAGATAGATAGATAGATAGATAGATAGATAGATAGATAGATAGATAGATAGATAGATAGATAGATAGATAGATAGATAGATAGATAGATAGATAGATAGATAGATAGATAGATAGATAGATAGATAGATAGATAGATAGATAGATAGATAGATAGATAGATAGATAGATAGATAGATAGATAGATAGATAGATAGATAGATAGATAGATAGATAGATAGATAGATAGATAGATAGATAGATAGATAGATAGATAGATAGATAGATAGATAGATAGATAGATAGATAGATAGATAGATAGATAGATAGATAGATAGATAGATAGATAGATAGATAGATAGATAGATAGATAGATAGATAGATAGATAGATAGATAGATAGATAGATAGATAGATAGATAGATAGATAGATAGATAGATAGATAGATAGATAGATAGATAGATAGATAGATAGATAGATAGATAGATAGATAGATAGATAGATAGATAGATAGATAGATAGATAGATAGATAGATAGATAGATAGATAGATAGATAGATAGATAGATAGATAGATAGATAGATAGATAGATAGATAGATAGATAGATAGATAGATAGATAGATAGATAGATAGATAGATAGATAGATAGATAGATAGATAGATAGATAGATAGATAGATAGATAGATAGATAGATAGATAGATAGATAGATAGATAGATAGATAGATAGATAGATAGATAGATAGATAGATAGATAGATAGATAGATAGATAGATAGATAGATAGATAGATAGATAGATAGATAGATAGATAGATAGATAGATAGATAGATAGATAGATAGATAGATAGATAGATAGATAGATAGATAGATAGATAGATAGATAGATAGATAGATAGATAGATAGATAGATAGATAGATAGATAGATAGATAGATAGATAGATAGATAGATAGATAGATAGATAGATAGATAGATAGATAGATAGATAGATAGATAGATAGATAGATAGATAGATAGATAGATAGATAGATAGATAGATAGATAGATAGATAGATAGATAGATAGATAGATAGATAGATAGATAGATAGATAGATAGATAGATAGATAGATAGATAGATAGATAGATAGATAGATAGATAGATAGATAGATAGATAGATAGATAGATAGATAGATAGATAGATAGATAGATAGATAGATAGATAGATAGATAGATAGATAGATAGATAGATAGATAGATAGATAGATAGATAGATAGATAGATAGATAGATAGATAGATAGATAGATAGATAGATAGATAGATAGATAGATAGATAGATAGATAGATAGATAGATAGATAGATAGATAGATAGATAGATAGATAGATAGATAGATAGATAGATAGATAGATAGATAGATAGATAGATAGATAGATAGATAGATAGATAGATAGATAGATAGATAGATAGATAGATAGATAGATAGATAGATAGATAGATAGATAGATAGATAGATAGATAGATAGATAGATAGATAGATAGATAGATAGATAGATAGATAGATAGATAGATAGATAGATAGATAGATAGATAGATAGATAGATAGATAGATAGATAGATAGATAGATAGATAGATAGATAGATAGATAGATAGATAGATAGATAGATAGATAGATAGATAGATAGATAGATAGATAGATAGATAGATAGATAGATAGATAGATAGATAGATAGATAGATAGATAGATAGATAGATAGATAGATAGATAGATAGATAGATAGATAGATAGATAGATAGATAGATAGATAGATAGATATATATATATATATATATATATATATATATATATATATATATATATATATATATATATATATATATATATTGTTACCGCCCATATGAAAACTCGGTCAGTATCAATACTGCCCGGGCAGTATTCATACTGACCAGCTAGTAGGGCAGTATTAATGCTGACCGGGCAGTATGAATACAACCCACCATTTTGCTCACGGCCCATATACAAACTCGGGCAGTATACAGTATACCCGGTTGGTTGAGAAAATATGCTTTGGTGTGCCTAATTCACATGAAATTCGATACAAGGTTTGAGTTTTCAGTTTTGTGCATATTGCCTGTCGATTTCGAAACGATGAAAAGTTTCATTTGCTCTTCAATCCGTTGTTCATTGAGGTTCCTATTTTGCATTACAGTATGCAGCTATCACGTAAGCCCTATTCCTTGCGGGCGGCTAGAATTACGTTAATGTGCGGGATGAGGCAGATGCTGCCCCCCCCCCGAGATCTCGAGAACCGCTTGATCGATTTCGATGGGACAAAAACCATTCGATTCGTCATCGAAATATATTTCTTTTTATGCCCCGAAATGTCTTTTTAGTTAAAAAATGGGGAACTATGGGGCAAAAAATACCAAAATTGTGGGTGTGTTTTTTGTCATTGTGGTCATATGGTTGTACCGATCTTCATGCAACACACGTTTTTGAGCTTGAAATGTAATGTTTTTCAACAATCAAAAGACGAGTACCGAAATGAAACATCATAGGCGTATTCAGGGGGTTTAAAATGGAAGGATTTTCTGAGAATATATCTATGCTGTTCGTGCTTGTTTGGGGCGGTTTAAACGTCACATGTGGACATTATTTGCTGTAATTTGTTAAAGGTAATATATTGCATATAGGCGGATCCAGGTAAACAATGTGGGGCACCATGTGCGCAACGCTTTTTATCATCTTACTAATTTGAAGTTGGACCTAATTTGAAGGAGTGTATCGCCTCCCATTCTTTGTTTTTATCTGAGTGCGCCTCTTGCCCAAATATGTACAATCGCTGTAGTTATTCTGCATATTGCAATGCAAATGTTTGTGACGCATTTATTACACCGCAAACTACGAAGAAAGTGTGCGCCGCACAACTGCATTCGTAACACCCTCCCCAAAACAGGAGCCTGGAACCGCCTCTGCAAAGCCGATTTTTCCCCTCAAATTTTTTGACACGACATGCACAATTAAATTTTTGGTAAAGTCAGAAAATGTCCAGACGTTAGTAGTTTAGGGTCAGCATGCGAAAAAATCACCGAGAGGCGCAGAACCTGCACCTCCCGCAAGGAATAGGGTTAATACGCGTACTGACGGGGGGGGGGGGGGGGGGGGGGGTACTGCCTCTTCCCGTTTTGTTTTTGCGATACCATCACATATCGGTCAACCGAGCTAAAACCAGGCATGACTTATTATGTCTTTTTCGCATCTTCCTGTTTTTTGCTTTGGTCACATCAGATCAGGTTACAAGGTCATGATAAGTGAGGCCATCTCCAAAACTATTTAACCCACCATTGCCTGGGGGGGGGGGCGTTTAACGCCCCCTGATGAATTTTCGTAATAGCTGGAAAAGTAATACCGTTATGAACGTGAAACTTTGGGTACCTTCTTATCAACATTTTTACGTCTTGTGTGCAAAAATAAAAAAATCTTCGAATTTTGTTTTCGAGTTATAGCGAATTTAGTGACGTCACTACACACGAGTTTTGCACCAAAATCAGAAGAAGAAAAAATCGTATAAATGCTACATTTGAAGCAAAATGCAATCGAAAAACGTCCAAAGATAGCAAATTGCAACGGCTAAAAACTTGCTATCTCGGATTTGTAAAATTTATAGTTTTTACACCCATAAACTAAAAAACTTTTTTTTGGGGAAAATTATCACAAAATCATTTTTTTAAATAAAATATTCAAAAAACCGGAAGATGTGTCGAAAAACCATCTTAGGCAACTACCATGCCAAATTTCACACTGCTATCTCCATTTTTGACTGACTTATGACATCTAAAGTATGAGTAGCTTATGACGTCATATTTTTTAATTGCGCTTTTGGCTTTTATTGACTAGATACAGACCAATAAATGCCACCACTGTATTTCTGAGACAAAACCGGTCTAGCGACATGCCTTTTTTGTTTAGATTTAACAATTTAAGATTTCGACCTTCGGTGACCTGAACTTGACCTGAAATTGACATTTACTTCACGTAAATGAAGTCAGGTGGTACAATAACTATCACTATCGAATTATACGTGGAACATAACTCATAAAACATGTGTTGCATGACTTTCGTAGATATTTTGAGCATAGTGACCTTTTGTGAACTGACCTTGGCCATGACCTTGGCCAATCTCACCTTGACCTTGACCAAAAATCTCACTTTAGCCCATTCGGGATATGTATCATACCTTTGGCAGCACTTTGCCTGAATCTGGTCGCAATCGAAGACTTTGGACTGAAAGTATTGCCCATAAACTCAAATACGCCGATTTTGACTTTTGACCTGACCGTGACCTGACATTTGACCTCATTTTGACATTTTTAGCATGCGTTAGATTCGTCTCATTGAGAGCTTTTGATTGCCGCCTTGTGCGTCTCGCTGCGATCATTAGTTCGGAAGATAACCAGTGGGTGGGGCGTTTAACGCCCCCCCCCCCCTCAGTCAATGGCGTTCTGCTGAGACCCCAGTCAATGCCGAGTTAAGATCATTTCACAGTCACATGGTTTATCTAAACGATATGAAGCTAATAGCATGTTATGAGGACATCAATAGCAGCATTTCTGCTATCTCCGATTTGTATTATCGGTGGCCTAAGGTTGGGCTATTTTTATGAGCTAACCATTACAAACCAATGGAGGAATGCAATTGTTTGTTTTGTTGGATATATTTTATTCAGCATTGCAAAAGGGCGATCACATACAAATGTTTAAGGATCTGCGCAAACGCTCTAGCTGCTTATGACTAGGCGCCTCTCCTACACTATTAATGATGATATTAATAAAATAGGAGCAAAATAAAAACAAAAACATCCAGTAACTTATAATGAAAATACATAAATGCAATCGAACAACCCTATCTGCCGCCTCGGTACTATGCTGCGCTGGTGTCATATTTCACGGTGTGCGCCTATCTCTCTTGCCAACGGTGCCTATCTTTCTTGAAAACATACTTTGGGAGATTTTCACTCTACCTTCATTTGGGTGTATACTTCAGGGACAAAGGTGACATTTTCGCTCTATGACCTTCAAGAGGCCAACTTAGGTTATTGCGGTTTCTTGCAGTTTTTAAGATAACTTCTAACATACACCATTTGCTTCTAACATACACCATTTGACGTGCGACGGGACTTGTTTCACTTCGAAATGGTCTCTTTTAACCTTTGCCCCGATGGGGGATCATTTTGACCCCCGAGGTTTTTCGGGAAAAGCGGGAAGGGGCGGCCAAATTTGGCACAGTTATTCGCGCATAAATTGCCCATATTTTGTAACAGTGTTTACCTCAGGTCATTTCAGGTCAGGTCACCAGGTCACGTCAAAAGACCTTACCAAAATACCTTACCTCCAACCATGTTTGTGGTTGTCCCAAGGCCACAGTGTCTGTCCGAAATATTTTAAACTTTCTAGATTTAATCATGTTAAAGTACCCACAATTCGTTTGTCTCTGATTTTGTTTGTATCGGTGACCTAAGGTCAGGTCAATTTCTTGACATCCCCATTATAATTGAATGGGAAAATATACGAATATACGAAATATACGAATTCAGAGAATATGCATTGGAACAGGTCAATTATTTCAGAATCATGTTATTTTAGCCCATTCACGATGAAACAGGTACAATTGATGCTCAATGACCTCTGCAAGGTCAGCTGAGTTTATCTGCAGTCACCAGTACTTTTTTGCCAATAACTTTTGATAGAATAATGATAGAGAAGTGGAAATGACACCTCTATGTTTGTCTCGTCGCGTCCCGTCGCCCCATATGCAACCTGTCTCACATGGGTCACCAAATCACCTTGACCTGAGGTCAAATTTTGAAGTGGCTCCAACCAAGTCACCTTTAACATGTGTCGATGCGCCTTGACAAGACGAACACGATGGTGTTAATAGTACTGATATATTGCCAACCAAATACAAATTATGTATGACAAACTTTTGTGTTGCTGAAAAAATGCCCTCGTGCCCTTTATTGACCTCTGGGACCTTAAATATTGACCTGAGCTAAAAATTTGAGGACATTATAGCCATACATTTTTTATGACCTTTCGATTTTTTCCTAGTTATAGTTCTCGAAATATTTGGGAATTTTTGGAGCAAAGTCCTATACTTGTAAAACTTGACCTTTGATGACCTCTGGTGACCTAAATATTGACCTGAACCAAAAATGCACCAAGTAACCTGGAATGTCTTTCTCGAGAGCTTTCGAACGCTGTTTCCGCGTCGTTCCAGCCCTTTTAGTTTTCAAGTTAATGGGGAGTCATTTTGACCCACAGACCCCCCCCCTCCCTACCACCCACCAGGGCGAAGTTGTCTCAGAGGCCCGTCAGGGCGCGGGTTAAGCCAGAGGTCTTTCGATGGCATTACAGCTCATGTTCAATGGCACAGGCGTCATGTTTAAAAGACAAGAGTTCCAGGCGGAGCAAGTCTTATCACTTTGAATTACTATGGTACAATCCTCTCTATTTTGTCGGCTCACCTCATGGTCACATGAGCCTCTACTCCATCTCTCCATCTCTCCATCTCTCCATCTCTCCATCTCTCCATCTCTCCATCTCTCCATCTCTCCATCTCTCCATCTCTCCATCTCTCCATCTCTCCATCTCTCCATCTCTCCATCTCTCCATCTCTCCATCTCTCCATCTCTCCATCTCTCCATCTCTCCATCTCTCCATCTCTCCATCTCTCCATCTCTCCATCTCTCCATCTCTCCATATCTCCATCTCTCTTTTTGACTTTTTTGTTGACAATATACGAAAAAATAGTTACCTTTTCTGTATTTCTGAGCCAAAACTAGTCTAGGAACATGTATGTATTTACTTCACGTATGTATGTATTTACTTCACGGGGCATCCACAAGTTGGCGTGGCTATTAAGCCCCGGGTCGAGTGGGGGAGTAAAACATGCAGGGAAAGAGAGCACACAGTCGCACAGCCTAAATCCTAATACCACAAACATTCACATATGTCACGACACACACGGGTCACTGAGATCAGTCGTCTTGTTGGTGTCCGTCGTCCGTCGTAGCGGACACGAGGTGTCGTTTCACCGCGCGCGTGAAAGCTGGCGGCCCCAGCTGCGAGATGTCAGGTGGGAGTCCGTTGTACAGGGCGGGTGCCCTGCAGGAGAACCGCCGCTTACCGGCCTCAGTTCTGGAGTGGGGGACGTGCAGCTGTTGGTCCTGCCTGGTGGATCTGGCGCGGACAGAGCTGTTTGTTCGGAAGGTGCCTGCGAGCGCGTCCGGTTCGCCATTCGCCATGATTTTGTGTGCCATACTGAGCGTGGCCGCGTCAGCGAGTTGGTGGGCAGCCAGCCACATGTCTTTTGATTTACATTTATCAATTTCTCATTTTGAGGTTTTCTGAAGAGTAAAATCGCTGTTCTGGACGTGGTGAATCCGAGGTCATTCACTTGACCTGGAAGGTCACCCGTTGACCTGAAACCTAAAAATTGCATACTGTTAGATTCCCCTCATGACAGGCATCATTCTGGTTCTTACTGCATTGCTCTAAGTTGCTTGGTTTGGAAGTTAACGGGGGGGGGGGGGGGCTGTCAGCTCCCCGTAGGGCGAAGGTGAAAAAAGCTCCCGTAGGGCGAGGGTTAATTTCACAAAAGAAGCAAACCTTGCATATTCTTCATCATTCAGCAGCAGCTAACGCCTCCCACAAACCGCAAACATCCCTTTACCCGGGACCTATCATTTAAAAGGAAAACCACGACACGGACATTGCGTGTAGCAACACGGCAACGGCAACTTCGGAGAACAGAAAACGGCCCGCTCAATGTACGCTTGTCCGACCGCACAACCGTTGGACAGTAACGGCACTCTGTGTACACACTTTGTGAACTGCTCCTCTTCGTGTCGCTTTCAATGGTTTTCCCCTCCTTCCCCGCCGACTTTTTTTGATGCGGCATTGGCATGCGTTGTGTTGCATTTCTGAGTCACTTACGTGATACTCTGTGTACCGAATGGTTTATTGTTGGTATGCCACCGAACTTAGATATGTTTGCAAGCAGTATTTCTTAACCCGCATTGTGCAAACATACGCGCGACATGAAACTAATCATGACGAAGTGAAATATGGCATAGCATATGCTTCATCAACGGGAGCACACCACACCACCACAATGTAACATTTCCGTTTGTAATATATTGCACCGTGGCTATTGCCATTTAAGGGCATGCATCTGTATGTTTAAATGTATTCATTACAATTCGTTTCACGTAGCACACCCTATGTTAAATTCTGAGTGCATTTTCACGATTATCAAAATGTATTAAAGCAAAAACATACTCACGCTCGCATGCATATCGAAAAGGTATAACACCGACATCCATCAGGCGCAGATTGGCAGGCACTCATCAACAACATTTGCACTAACGTAACTTTACTTCACTCAACGCTTTATGTTGTGTTGACCAAACATTACTTGAAACATTGGCCATAGGAAGCTAAAACAAAACACGAAACGTTCTTATTCTGGCTTTCTTAAAACGACATCAAGCTGTCCATCTTGAGGCGAACCGCAAAAATATACAAAATACGCAGCTAGCACAGGACCGAGTTGAGGCCCTGCTGACAGCCGGTCGTATGTCGGGCTTTGGTGGCTGGATAGCTTAATTGATTCGTTGTGCTGTTCTGAATCATTTGCATAATCACTTGCATTTTCCATATGATACATGATACACTAGTGGGGGTACCCGACGTTGCCCGGGAAATTAAGTACCTGGCGGTGTCCTCAGGCGATTGCTCTAAATTTATATTTCTCCCCCACTATGCCAAGGCCATGGTCATAAGTCTAATTTTAGAGTGCTCCTTCCAGTATGCCATAAGGCCACGGTCATTAATCTATTTTTGTTAGAGCGCCCCTCTCAGTATGCCATAAGGCCAAGGTCATGAATAATCCAATTTTAGAGCACTCCTCCCAGTATGCCATAATGGGCGAAGTCATGTCATGCATATAGTCATGAATATAATTTTAGAGCACTCCTCCCAGTATGCCATAAGGCCACGGTCATGAATCTAATTGTAAAGCGCTCTAAATTTATATTTATCCCCCACTATGCCAAGGCCACGTCCATTAATATAATTTTAGTTAGAGCACTCCTCCCAGTATGCAGTAAGGCCACGGCCATGAATCTAATTTTAGATTGCTTCTCCCAGTATGCCATAAGCCCACCAACTGATACTGGCCCCCACAGGCAGGCCATGGTCACACAAATTCCAAACCTTAACCTAATTTTGACCCTAATGCTCTAATTTTAAAGTGCTCTATTACTGCTCTAAATTTATGGGTAAACTGACATTACCCTGGACACGTCCCAAGATTGGACTTTTCATGCTATTAGAATAACACACAACCGCACCTTACCCCAGACACGTCCCAAGATTGGACTTTTCGCACAACCAAATACTACTGACACACCGAAGTACCACTTGAAAAATACATGCTACCATCCACACTAATACAAATTTGGGCTAGTAAGGATCATCGTTTTGGGTCCACCAACCACCACCAAGGGGTTTCAAGTTTAACACAACCAAATACCTAATACTGACAAACTAAAGCATCACTTGAAAAAAATACATGCTACCAGCCACACTAATATAAATTTGGGCTAGGATCGCCAGGATTAATATTCAACCAATGCAGGTACCTACCTAATTAAAGGACACTGATTCAACGGTTATAGGGCCTTGGTTTCAACACTGAATACTCAACCCCAAGGCCGTACAAGAGAGGTAGAGTCATCCGGAGATTTTGGCGCCCCAATAGCTCGACATTACGTGACGTCACTGGTGCTCTGGTCTAACTCGGCTGTCGCCGCACGCGGCTCGGTGCGGTGCGAATATTTCGAACGGAATACGGATAGTTGCGCCTAAGGTACGATCCTATTTAATATTACGTTTACCGCGGATACTTATCCATCCCTTAACTCATGCTGAGGGGGGAGACGGTCATACGCTGCCCCGGTCTGTGTGAGGGGCGACTGGCGAGACGGCCATACGCTGCCCCGGTCCGGCTGAGTGTTGAGACGGCATACGCTGCCCCGGTCTGGCTGAGGGGGGGGGGGGGGGGGGGGAGACGGGCATACGCTTCCCCAGTCTGGCTGAGGAGCGATAAATGACATTGTATTGGCTTAATGTTCAAGATATGCTTTAAAAAAAAACATAGACTTGCAACCTAACTACCTAACTTACTTATCTAACGGCGACGACTTCAAATTGCCGCTCGTCAACACCCGTCAAAAAACCGTAAAACGCTCGAAAGTGCAACTGCGGAGACGGGGCTGGCCACGACTGGACCAGAGCACCAGTGACGTCATCACTAATTCTTAGCCGCTCGGCAGCCGATGGATGGGGAATCCCAGGATGACACCCCCTGGACACTTCAACACTGAACACACGACACTGGCGTGTTGTTTTCGTATGCCGCAGATGAATGTCACAAAAGGGCAACATATGCAGAAATTCGGGCCACTAAATACGAATATCATTGCAATCAATATCAATTCCACGCTTTCACAATTTACTTGAATACTATAGAGGTCCGATCTGGGTCGTAGGTGGTACGCAACCTGCCTGCCATCATGCTGATTCAGAAAATGCATGGGTTTTGGGTCCATCACCAAGGGTTTTCGAGTCCATATCTGTCAAACGGTTTTAATTTGCCCATTATATAGGAGAAGTGCCTTGCATGGCCGTAGCCAGGTCGTGTCGTGTTCTTTTCTTCTTCAGTAATGTGATAATCGATCACGTTATTTGTGCAGCAGTACTTTTAACTTTTTTTTGTGTTGGCCTTTTGACGTTTATTTGCCCATGCATGTGTGACGTCATAAGCGTGACTCAGTTATCATGGACGGAGAGCCGAATCAGTGTCATGAATGGTTTTTGAAGTAAATATAGTTGAGCGTTTTGTGCACGCCTGATACGCGGCTGATGCTCCTCCGGGCAGCTATAACGGACTGTGACCTGTCAGTTGAGTATTGTTCGGCTAGATACACACTCCAAATACTGCATATTATGGGATGGCCCGCATTTTGTGCCGCGTCGTATCAGAGGTTCAAGCATGCCGGAAATGCAAGGCGACCAGACCGGATGGGGAGGAGATTCGGAGAAATCTTACGACCTACACGGGGCGGATAAATGACGAGATACCACTATACTATGCTTTACTAACGGCGGATATATGACAGCGGTCCCGGATATAGTTATTGTAGAGTAACGGCGAGGCTCTTGACCGTGTGTTTCCTGCGCGTTTCCTCGTGGAACTGAATACACATGGGACTCATTACACTGCGGTTTTTGACGGGAGCGGCAGACAATGGGCTCTGTTTTCCTCTGCTCATCGACTTCCAGACCGTGGGAGTGGAGCCTTAAGAGTCTACGACCTGTTCCGGTGCGTTATTGTGAGCTCGCTGAATTCTTTTTGTCACGGAGAATATCAAAATCATCACCAGTGACGTGCATCACGACCACCACCGTCATTGCATTAGGTGCGTCGATGAACAAGTCAAATCTATATATTTTTGTTTCTGAACCCTAACAACGCTAAGACGAAAACAAAACGGCGGCATTTGTATCATTTCAAGAGATAATGCACAATCGTTCCAGAACAGTTTCGTGACTTTGCTGGTGTGTTAGTATCGAGGTAGCCCGATTTAAAGCATTGACTTTGTCGCGATATTATGGCTTATGCCAATCATCACTACCATCCAAAAACGGTTCGTGGACGGACGTGGTTCTCTGTTAGGGAAATATTGACCTTTTGATTTATTTTTCGGCATTATGTGACTTGCAGCATGTATGGTATTAACTTGGTCGAGTCTCAATTTAAAAGTGAAGTAACAATTTTTCCTATTTTGAAAATTAAATTTTGGGATATTTAAAAATAACTGTTACATATACTTTTTCGGAGTTCATGATAGGTGTTTTTTTCCTCCACTATTGAGAGCTCGACTTATCTGGCGCTTTTGTTTCAATTTGTTCAACGTTGAATGGAGACAATAACTTAGATCGTTTCTACGAAATACCAAGGGTATGAGCGACCAAAGTGAAGAGCAACTTTCGTACGCTTAAAATTGAGTGATACAATGATGTTTAACCCAATTTGACTAATGTCAGCAAATCATTAATTGATGTCAACATTGTTTTGTGTTGTTATATTCAAATACCATAAACGAACTGCATGCACGGGAATGGGGGACTTCGAAAAATAGATTGTTTCTTCGAAATACCAAGGGTATGGGCGACCAAAGTGAAGAGCAATTTTCAAACGCTTTTTATGAATAGAAAACAATGATGTTTGAGCTTATCCAAATCCACAGTAACGTTAGACAAGACACATTTCAGAGTTATTAGCCGTTTTCACGAAGGATTATTGTGCGAAACTTTGTATTTTTTAAAAATAATGTTTTGAAAAGTTTCCACGTTCCATTCCTTAACTACACAACTTTTACATGCGACTTTTGGCTGTCATAATTTTGTCCCTATGTAAGAAAATATGTCCCTCAGAATTTTGTAATATGCTGGTAAGAATATAATATGTTGACACAATTGCGGTTTGGTGGTAATTAGCAAGATCAGTATTGATAGGTCAGTTGTAATGCCCGATCTCCACCACTGAAACTTTTCAAAACTTTTCAGAAGGATTCAGAAGGATTCAGAAAGATTCAGAAAGATTATGTGGCGTGTGACGCTATTGGACGCTATAGTCTCGTCCCGCAGCCCGATCCGGCGGCCGGGCTGTGCGGCTTGGCTTTGTCCATGTGCGTGCGGCAGGCGGGTCGGAAGCGGCGGTGAATCGATGCTGGCACATCACTGCGCATGCGCAGACCGACCTGTGATCCATGACGCTGGCAGATGTAGTAATTAGTATGACGGAATAGTGCACCTTTGGAAAAGTACGTGTCATGATGGAAAGAGTGTCCGATTACCTGAAAAGAGTGTGATTACGGTTAAGGAGTGTCTTGACATTCGTTTTTGCGAAAAAGTACCAATTTGTTATAATTTGAGAAAAAATATTGATATTTTGACATGTGACGTCACAGGAATCTTGTGTCACCAAAATCAGTTGTGACGTCATACTGGCACAAGTATATCCTTGAATCAGAATATGTAAGCAACTCCTCGTTCGCTGGGTCGCGACTCGCGAGTAATATTGGTCGCGATTGAAAATGTGTGAATGTTTACATTATGGCCTTGTATGAGTGGAGTTGGAGTGCGTTGCGTGAACAAATACCCATAAATGTTCATGTGCATAAATAAATGTGATATACCTACCCATAAATGTGTGTATGTGTGTTCATAGGTGTGTGTGTGTGTGTGTGTGTGTGTGTGTGTGTGTGGTGGATGTAAATAAATGTGTGGATGTGCGTTCATAGGTGTGTGTGTGTGTGTGTGTGTGTGGTGGATGTAAATAAATGTGTGGATGTGTGTTCATAGGTGTGTGTGTGTGTGTGTGTGTGTGTGTGTGTGTGTGTGTGTGTGTGTGTGTGTGTGTGTGTGTGTGTGTGTGTGTGGTGGATGTAAATAAATGTGTGGATGTGTTCATAGGTGTGTGTGTGTGTATGTGGTGGATGTAAATAAATGTGTGGATGTGTGTTCATAGGTGTGTGTGTGTGTGTGTGTGTGTGTGTGGTGGATGTAAATAAATGTGTGGATGTGCGTTCATAGGTGTGTGTGTGTGTGTGTGTGGTGGATGTAAATAAATGTGTGGATGTGTGTTCATAGGTGTGTGTGTGTGTGTGTGTGTGTGTGTGTGTGTGTGTGTGTGTGTGTGTGTGTGTGTGTGTGTGTGTGTGTGTGTGTGTATGTGGTGGATGTAAATAAATGTGTGGATGTGTGTTCATAGGTGTGTGTGTGTGTGTGTGGTGGATGTAAATAAATGTGTGGATGTGTGTTCATAGGTGTGTGTGTGTGTGTGGTGGATGTAAATAAATGTGTGGATGTGTGTTCATAGGTGTGTGTGTGTGTGTGGTGGATGTAAATAAATGTGTGGATGTGTGTTCATAGGTGTGTGTGTGTGTGTGTGTGGTGGATGTAAATAAATGTGTGGATGTGTGTTCATAGGTGTGTGTGTGTGTGTGTGTGGTGGATGTACATAAATGTGTGGATGTTTGTTCATAGGTGTGTGTGTGTGTGTGTGTGTGTGTGTGTGTGTGTGTGTGTGTGTGTGTGTGTGTGTGTGTGTGTGTGTGTGTGTGTGTGTGTGTGTGTGTGTGTGTGTGTGTGTGTGTGTGGTGGATGTAAATAAATGTGTGGATGTGTGTTCATAGGTGTGTGTGTGTGTGTGTGGTGGATGTAAATAAATGTGTGGATGTGTGTTCATAGGTGTGTGTGTGTGTGTGTGTGTGTGTGTGTGTGTGTGTGTGTGTGTGTGGTGGATGTAAATAAATGTGTGTATGTGTGTTCATAGGTGTGTGTGGTGGATGTAAATAAATGTGTGGATGTGTGTTCATAGGTGTGTGTGTGTGTGTGTGTGTGTGTGTGTGTGTGGTGGATGTAAATAAATGTGTGTATGTGTGTTCATAGGTGTGTGTGGTGGATGTAAATAAATGTGTGGATGTGTGTTCATAGGTGTGTGTGTGTGTGTGTGGTGGATGTAAATAAATGTGTGGATGTGTGTTCATAGGTGTGTGTGGTGGATGTAAATAAATGTGTGGATGTGTGTTCATAGGTGTGTGTGGTGGATGTAAATAAATGTGTGGATGTGTGTTCATAGGTGTGTGTGTGTGTGTGTGGTGGATGTAAATAAATGTGTGGATGTGTGTTCATAGGTGTGTGTGTGTGTGTGTGTGGTGGATGTAAATAAATGTGTGGATGTGCAGTGAATGCAGTGAATAATACAGCTACCGGTACGAGCCACCCATCAAAAGGTGTGCCTTTTCAAGACGAGTGTCGGTATTATTTTCAATTGGAAATCGAATGAAAATTGACAAAGGTATACCCTATAATATTCAGAGCTAACGTCAATTCAACGTAAACAAAAAACAAACTTTGTCCAAATTAATCGATATATTACATTTTTTTTTTACAAATTGACAAAGTTATAGCCAATAATATTTCGAGCTAAGCGTCAATTCAACTTTAAAAAAACTTTGTCAAAATTGAATCGATACATTGCATGAACACCGACCAGCCACCCATAAACACATGCGTCTTTTCACCAAGCATCTATTGGTAATTTTCAATTGGAAATCGGTTCCAAATTGACAAAGTTGATACATTTCGGTGGCGCCTGGCGGTCGGTTCAAATAGCAAAAACGAAGTGCGGTAGAAATTAGAGTGGAGTAGTGATGACGTATGAGAAACGTCACAAGATTTGTCCCTTTAAAATAGCTCCCAATAGCTCCAACAGTTTTTGCGTTGCAATTCAGCAACTAGGTCTTCTTGGAAGGAAAAATTTCAGATTGGGAGATTTCTCAGTACTCCCGACAATCTGGCTATCTCAGTTAAAAACTAATGTTAAAGGTGCACTATTTCCTTTAAACTGAACGAATGGACTCTAGACGCATATTTTCTTTAAAAACGGTCAATTTTGTATTATAAACTTGTTATGAGCTCAATAAATGTTTCCAGAACTATTGTATAGTGATAATATCGCCTAAATCAGTAATTTATTTCTTGGAATGTATAATATACTAAGACTTGTATACCAAAACTTTTAAAAACTTTTCAGAAACTTTTCAGAAGCTTTTCGGGGCAATAATCCTTTTGAAGAAAACGGCTATTGAGAAATGATATTCAAATATAAATTGATAACGAGCTGGAAAAGCATTTAAGTACCAAAAATGTGCCCAAGTGCTTTCCAATAACGTTGTTTTCAACGTGGAATGCTTAGCGTTTTTCTTTAAATTAAAATAACTTCAAACATTAAGCATTTGAAGAACTATTCAAATGCTTAATGTGAATGAATTTACATATAAGTTTGTCTCCTCTCCCAATTTCAAGTGCTAACTCCACTTTTGTGGGGAAGGGTAATTATTTTCCATTAACACGCGCCCTGTAGGGCTTCTACCAATTACACGCCCTGGAGAGGGGGGGGGGCGGATTTCGCCCCCCCATGATCTCGAAAACCACGCAACGTAGCGACAATTAGAAAACGGCGTTAGATAGCTCGAGACAAGCTCTATCGAAAGTATATCGCTCTTTTTTTAGGTTAGGTCAATATTGAGGTCACCAGAGGTCATCAAAAGTCAGATTTTACATTTTTTTTTACTTCGCTTCGAACACCTCAAATATCTCGGGAACTATGATAGCTAGGAACACACGAAAAAACAACAACAATCGAAAGCTCTTGAACAATGCAATCGCCATATGTGTCCTCAGATTTGAGCTCAGGTCAATAGTTTAGGCTCCAGAGGTCGTCAAATGTCAAAAGGTTATTTTTTGGCAAAACAGTTTTTTTCTCACAAATAACTTTTTACCTAATCAAGATAACCAAATACGTTTGACGCCATCGTTTTTGTCTCGTCAAGGCACTTCGAATCATATTCATGTTGACCAGGTTAGGTCAACTGATAAATTTGACCTCAGGTCAAGGTCAATGTTGCATATTGAGAGACGCGTCTCGACAAGACAAACACATTGGTGGCGTTGTTACTGCTCTATCTTCATTATGTCGATTGTTATTGACAAAAAAGTGTTGGCGACCACGACATTGACCTGACCTTAGGTCAACGATATCAGGAATCCGAAATAAGCAAATTGTAGGTATCTATGACCTTATGAAATCCGGCAAGTTTGAAACCGATCGGCGTAAAACGGTAGCTGCGGTACTACCGCAAACGTTTTGGAGGTGGGGTCATCACGTGTCCTGGTCTGGTAACCTGACCTGAGATGTCCCGAGGTCAAAAGTGTTACATAATGTGGGTAGTTAATTTTCAAACAGGTATGAAAAAACGGCGGCGCTGCGCACCGCCTTTTTTTTCGGTGTCCTCGAAAAACCAGAGGGGTGGGTGGATTTCTCCCTCCTCCAGGGCGCATGTTAAAAGGCGTGATGGACTGTTATGTCCTGTTCGGATCTGGGGAATATGTAAAACTTCTGACAGTGAAGATTTCAACACCTATGCTGCGCATACGCACGTTTTTCGCCTTGATAGACTAGTTGAGAGGACTACTGCTGACCGGACAGTGTCTGTCCCACGGGACCACTTTTGACCGGACAGTGTCTATCCCACGGGACCACTGTTGACCGGACAGTGTCTGTCCCACGGGACCACTGTTGACCGGACTGTATGTGTCCCATGGGACCACTGCTGACCAGACAGTGTCTGTCCCACGGGACCACTACTGACCGGACAGTGTCTGTCCCACGGGACCACTGTTGACCGGACAGTGTCTGTCCCACGGGACCACTGCTGACCGGACAGTGTCTGTCCCACGGGACCACTGCTGACCGGACAGTGTCTGTCCCACGGGACCACTGTGTGTCCCATGGGACCACTGTTGACCGGACAGTGTCTGTCCCACGGGACCACTGTTGACCGGACTGTATGTGTCCCACATGACCACAGCTTTCTTGTCAGGACAACATTGACAAGGTTGGTTATATTTGGGTGAATCACATAGTTTAATCATGGTGCTGCCGACCTTGCATTATTTGGTAGTTTTACCAGACAGTTAAACATATCCGCCTTTTGTGAATTGCCAGCCTTGTCAACCATAGCCGGGTGCTGCGAAAATATGTAGCAACGCAATTTCAATTCAATATAAATAATTACACGCCTGCTTTTAAGCCACGTAAGGGATATTTAAGCATATTTTTGGGCTTATCAGTGCTGGGACATAACCGTTCTCGTCAACTTAGCGGCATATTAGGAAAAGAACAAGGAAAATACGGGTTCGACGATACTTTTCTGACGCACGTCTAGTTATGGGTGTCGTCTCAAGGCCAAAGAGCAAAGGTCTGTGTTACAGATTGCGATACGATGGGAAATAACACCTGGTACATATAGTCGTGTGCATAGTGTTTTGTACCGCTACTGCGGACGCAAGAGCGTGCAACGTTTGATATCGTTTTTAGTGTTTGATGCAGCCTTGGACCATTTTTGTTGTCAAGTCCACTGTGCAAATGAATCTTGTTTGTTTTTCAGAAGTTAACAACTTCAAGTAGTTTTTCATCATTCCAACTTGTCTGGACAGCATTTTAAAGATATGTAGATCCTGATCAGGTCATCACTGAAATCCGATCTTGATGCCCACTTTAGAGTCATGATGTTTGCCCGAATTCAAACTTCTCCGGCTCGACTGTGTTAGGAACTCCGGCCCAAATCCTGAATTCCTCACCGAATTCAGTATGGCAGATCTTTGACCTATAACCTATATATGCCAATGGGTCAGATGGTATACCTGATGTCACAAATGTACTAGACAAATTTACATTTGACCCGGCCCGAACCGGCCCGAGCCGGCCGTACAGACGCTTTTCGGAAGCTAATAACTTTGCACCCACTGCTCCGATTGAGATTGGGTTTTCACCATTGGATAGGACCATCAAATAAATTTTGATTTTTGTATAGTGCGTTCTGATAAGGGTGGTACCCCAGCGCGTGGCACATGCAAATGTGGAAATGAACCAAAATCATTCTTGATCAAAAATGGCTTGATTTATCTAATCATTAATTTATACGATGAAGCATGCAGCGCTCAGGACGTACTCCCTTTTGGTGGATTCGAGAAAGGAGATCATGACAAATGTAATACAACTTATTTTGTACGTAGGTTGCCCCAGGGAAGCAACAGATACCGCTCGGTTACCGCCGATTAAGGCTTTTTACTGGTTTAGATGGGATATATTGTCCTCTGAAAATTTGAGTTTTCCTTGACATTACAAAGTTGCCCGAGGCTGTAACTAGAAAACCGTTTGACGGACGAGGCTGAAAAGTTCACAACGTAAATCAATAGCCCAGATAACTCCAGACACGTAGTTTTATCGAAATATGAGATCTAGTGAGTTATTTAGAGATTGTGTTGGTCAATCTGTTCTGGAATGCCCCAAGTGCCCCCCCCCCCCAAACGACAAATCGGTAGGCAAATGCATATCCCCCAAAGCGTTCCGGGAGGTTGTGATTTTTGTTCAGGGGAAGGCGAGATTTACCTCCCTCCCCCGCTCAACGAAACTTTCGTGCTGACGACCCGACGCCCCCCCCCCCGCTCAAAGACCTTTCCCGCTGACGATCCGACGCAACCCCCCCCCCCTCTCAACGACTCTGCGCTGACGACCCAACACCACCCCTCCCCCGGTCAACAACTTTTCGCTGACGAAACGGAGCGAATTTTTTTGCCCCCCCAAACTCGAAACCTAGATCCGCCACTGTGAATGATTACAGGCTTCGGATGGCCAGAGTCGCAACCATTTGCTGAGCTGATCGCACTGACAGTTTATTCTCCAGTTATGCTTGGCAGACAATCATTTATTCCATACCGTCTCATTATAGTGGTCCCACGGGACCACTGTTGACCGGACAGTGTCTGTCCCACGGGACCACTGCTGACCGGACAGTGTCTGTCTCACGGGACCACTGCTGACCAGACAGTGTCTGTCCCACGGGACCACTGCTGACCGGACAGTGTCTGTCCCACGGGACCACTGTTGACAGGACAGTGTCTGTCCCACGGGACCACTGCTGATCAGACAGTATCTGTCCCACGAGACCACTGCTGACAGGACAGTGTCTGTCCCACGGGACCACTGCTGACCAGACAGTGTCTGTCCCACGGGACTACTGCTGACCGGACAGTGTCTGTCCCACGGGACCACTGCTGACAGGACAGTGTCTGTCCCACGGGACCACTGTTGACCGGACAGTATCTGTCCCACGGGACCACTGCTGACCGGACAGTGTCTGTCCCACGGGACCACTGTTGAACAGATAGTGGCTGTCCCACGGGACCACTGTTGAACAGATAGTGGCTGTCCCACGGGACCATTGCTGACCGGACAGTATCTGTCCCACGGGACCACTGCTGACCGGACAGTGTCTGTCCCACGGGCCCACTGTTGAACAGATAGTGGCTGTCCCACGGGACCACTGCTGACCAGACAGTATCTGTCCCACGGGACCACTGTGTCTGTCCCACGGGACCACTGTTGACTGGACAGTGTCTATCCCACGGGACCACTGCTGACCGGACAGTGTCTGTCCCACGGGACCACTGTTGAACAGATAGTGGCTGTCCCTCGGGACCACTGCTGACCGGACAGTATCTGTCCCACGGGACCACTGCTGACCGGACAGTGTCTGCCCCACGGGACCACTGTTGAACAGATAGTGGCTGTCCCACGGGACCACTGCTGACCAGACAGTATCTGTCCCACGGGACCACTGCTGACCGGACAGTGTCTGTTCCACGGGTCCACTGTTGAACAGATAGTGGCTGTCCCACGGGACCACTGCTGACCGGACAGTGTCTGTCCTACGGGGCCACTGTTGAACAGATAGTGGCTGTCCCACGGGACCACTGCTGACCGGACAGTATCTGTCCCACGGGACCACTGTTGACCGGACAGTATCTGTCTCACGGGACCACTGCTGACCAGACAGTATATGTCCCACGGGACCACTGCTGACAGGGCAGTGTCTGTCCCACGGGACAACTGCTAACCGGACAGTGTCTGTCGCACGGGACCACTGCTGACCGGACAGTGTCTGTTCCACGGGACCACTGTGTCTGTCCCACGGGGCCACTGCTGACAGGACAGTGTCTGTCCCACGGGACCAGTGCTGACAGGACAGTGTCTGTCCCACGGGACCACTGCTGACCGGACAGTGTCTGTCCCACGGGACCACTGTTGACCGGACTGTGTCTGTCCCACGGGACCACTGCTGACAGGACAGTGTCTGTCCCACGGGACCACTGCTGACTGGACAGTGTCTATCCCACGGGACCACTGCTGACCGGACAGTGTCTGTCCCACGGGACCACTGTTGACCGGACAGTGTCTGTCCCACGGGACCACTGCTGACCGGACAGTGTCTGTCCCACGGGACCACTGTTGAACAGATTGTGGCTGTCCCACGGGACCACTGCTGACCAGACAGTATCTGTCCCACGGGACCACTGTTGACCGGACAGTATCTGTCTCACGGGACCACTGCTGACCAGACAGTATATGTCCCACGGGACCACTGCTGACAGGACAGTGTCTGTCCCACGGGACCACTGCTGACCGGACAGTGTCTGTCCCACGGGACCACTGCTGACCGGACTGTGTCTGTCCCACGGGACCACTGCTGACAGGACAGTGTCTGTCCCACGGGACCACTGTTGACTGGACAGTGTCTATCCCACGGGACCACTGCTGACCGGACAGTGTCTGACCCACGGGACCACTGCTGACCGGACTGTGTCTGTCCCACGGGACCACTGCTGACAGGACAGTGTCTGTCCCACGGGACCACTGCTGACTGGACAGTGTCTATCCCACGGGACCACTACTGATCGGGCAGTGTCTGTCCCACGGGACCACTGCTGACCGGACTGTGTCTGTCCCACGGGACCACTGCTGACAGGACAGTGTCTGTCCCACGGGACCACTGTTGACTGGACAGTGTCTATCCCACGGGACCACTGCTGACCGGACAGTGTCTGTCCCACGGGACCACTGCTGACCGGACTGTGTCTGTCCCACGGGACCACTGCTGACAGGACAGTGTCTGTCCCACGGGACCACTGCTGACCGGACAGTGCCTGTCTGATGCCGCGATTGTACCCAGTTGCGTGGAGGCTCGACCGGCGCTGAGGCCACACGTCGGTCCGCTATCAGGCCACCGCATTAGGAAATAGTGAGCCATCCGCCCCCCCCCCCCCCGTTAGTTTGCAGTTATTTCATCCTGGAGCGCGCATTGCCCGTGCATCGGTCATACTATATAAAGCGTGATTGGCGTTTGGTGGAATGTGCAGTGGCGCTCTAGTCTCTCATCATGAAGCAGCTGGTAAGTCGAGCAGCGGCTCGAGGGCTGACATTCTCCATTTGGCGTGCGTGCAGCCCCGGCGAAAGGGAAG
The DNA here is from genome assembly GCA_036785665.1 of Chirona hameri. NCBI lineage: Eukaryota > Metazoa > Arthropoda > Thecostraca > Balanomorpha > Balanidae > Chirona > Chirona hameri. The sequence goes on from JAXIVJ010007113.1 coordinate 22,722, forward strand.
TTGTGATTTGTGTTTAACTGCATCGTCCTCAACCAAGGTGGCGTCTCAACTCAGATAGGAATGTATTATAGGAGTGTACCTTTAGTTTTCTAGATAGGGCGCATCATGTTTTACGATTGGCATGCATTGACATGGTTCGAGAATGAGGGATAGCGGTTTCTGACTGTTTCGGTTGTTTTGTGATTGATTGTTTTGTGCTTGTTGATAGTTACTTTATTATAACGTTTTGGGGTTATACAGTTTTTAATACTTATATTCATTTATAGTGTTTAACACTGATATTCATTTATTGGCTAATATATTATAATGAAGAAATTTCATAATTAGTTAAAAGGAAAACAAACTATGAAATCCCTCAAGTGGTCCAGCTAATTTGTTCCGAAACGATGCCGAAATTTGACGATTTTGTTTGATTTGTAAGCATGCTCATTGCTCATCCCACAATTGGGCATTCCTGATGTGCAGCCCTTCAAGTATGAATCGTACGTATACATATCAGTATCGCATTATCCACCAATGGTAGCTATTGAATGACTTTTATGTGTGCTAGAAGCGTTTGACGTGATGCGTCACGAATATGGATTCATTTTTTTTTACCATCTATCCGAGTACTTACAAGCTAAAACAGTCCCATCCGTGCATGGCCATACACAGTGTGTATCCACAGGAGGAAATGTATTTTATTAGATTAAATAGGGTGCTGGTAACTGACGATGACATAATAAATGTAAACATTGCAAGCAAAATGTATTTGCTATTTTCACTGTGTTTGAAGGTTAAAACATGTTGTTTCTCGTCAGGTACTGCTTACGTTGGCCTTGGTGGCGGTTGCGGAGGGATTCGTTCATAACTACTTCGGCTTTGGACACGGACACGGACACGGACACGGACACGGACACGGCTTTGGATACGGAGGCTACGATCTTGGAGGCCTTGGGAACTTCGGATATGGAGGCCTCGGGAACTTCGGATATGGAGGCTTCGGGAACTTGGGATATGGAGGGTATGTATATTGTTTCTTACGTGATCCTTAACGCACATTCCTTGAATATTAGCAGTAAATATGCTGATAAAATGCCTGTAAGGTGAAGGCAGGTGAAGTTCACAAGAGACTGATAACACCAATGTTGCGGTGCTCTGTGCATGTACATTTTTCTGCTTAGTTCTAGATCATCTCGAAAAAGTACATTAAGATCTTAAACAAATGTAACATTAGAGCAACCCATCTGGGAGATACCTGGAAATATCACCATCATATGTTACGATCAATTCGTTTATGAACAGCACCGACTAGCACATTCTTTACATTCTAGGTGATTAAATGTACAGAAGTTTCACTGAAATATGTGTATTCCAAGACTGACTATGGACAAGCTCGTTGTATGAGTTTTTTTTTGTGTACTGGTTTTCTTGGTACTTTGATTGCTTTGATTAACATAGTATTGTAACACAAGACACGCTTTGCGAAGAATGTGTTTCAGATTCTGGTTTATTTTTAAATATACTTAAACATACTTAAAAGTATCAGATTATTGTTTTCTTTTCCGGGCTTGTTTTGTATTGTCATGATCTCATTTAAAGGGATATTGCCACTTCGCAGGCCAATATAGAGTTTTTGGTGTGTATCTGTATATTAAGCTTGCCCGATTTCACCTGCAAAATTTGGTTCCCGAAACTTCCCCCCCATTAGATAAAAAATCAATTTGCACCACTCATGATTGGCACACATTCGTAAAATTGGAGTCGCCTCATCAGCATTTATAATAACTTATTTGCGGACTATGATTTGCTTTTGAATATTGCAAACTTAACATCACCATTCCGTCAGTGCACTTCAAAATTAAAATGTGTATACAGTTAATTATATTTTCAACAACCATAGTCTCTTTCATAATACAATATGAATAAAACAGCAAGAATGTCTATGGCTCGACTTTGGAGCAGCAGGAGATTTGTGACCAATACCTTATAACACAGATAGACTTTTCAAGGTCAAGTCTAGGCGAATTCGGACGCTTTGGCTTTGGGCGGGCGCCAATTTCACAGCCAAACTGGATGAGAGCGGCCATCATGAATCTAGTACTGAGCACAGCTGGGACCAACGTTTTGGAGTCAGAAAAAAATATCCGATACCCTACTTTAGGTGCTGCAGTAGCAGGTTTGAGCTTGAGCATACACGATTGTTGATCCCCACCATTCATTTAAGTTGCTTTTTAGAAATTTCCGGAGGTGGCAATATCCCGTTAAGCCCGAATAGCCTGAGTGCCTGTCTTTGCTGT